>JBCJKH010024267.1:0-33089 GCA_039877255.1 Loriculus beryllinus | reverse complement strand
GGATTTAGAGAAATTACTAGTGTTGTCAATGTACTAGTGGCTGTTAGCAAGTTGATGTTGTTCATGACCCTTTGAGCTATATAAATGTGTGAGTATGTATATAGTATATAGGTATGTATATAGGTATGTATATAAGTATGTTTCCTCTAAAGAGAAGAAATGTTTTTCTGAAGCTACTGTGGCTAGGAAAGCAACAGTATCCTGTAAATCAAAGTACAAATAAGCCATACAAATAGTATGCTATTAATTCTGTAGTTGACAGAGAGAAGTAAATCAAGGGAATCCTCATGTAACTAGTTTTGCTATTCTTCATTTAGATCAATTTTTTGGTTCAGGGTCCTCATATAGTTTTGCTCCTTTGCCTGTTTAACTTCCAGCTTTTGGCCATTCTCCTGCAAATTAAGCACTAAAATAAGAAGGAATTTTTGCTTGCAGTTGCCTATGTATTAGGTATTCACTAAGCTGAAGCTTCATGACAGAATTTGTATAACTTTTCTTTAGCTGTAGGTATTTGCTTTCTAAATGAAATAGTTGCAGCTGGCTACTTGCAAATAACCACATTTCTGTTTCTGATGCTTAAACTGCATAGGTTTCCATTGTAAATACCTTTTTGATTGCAGTGCAAAGAATGTGCACTGGTGTCCAACAACTATACTTTTTGAGCACTTAATCAGAGATATGATATTCTAAAGAAGTGGTTTAAGGTGAAAGCAACAGGCTTTTTGGTTGGGGTTGGGTTTTTATGTTAATCTGCAGCCTCCCTGCCTGGAGTAAGGAAGTAGTTAGGTACTGAAGTATTCTGTACTTTCACCCACTTTGCCTAAATATTTTCCCCCAAGCACTGAAGAAAACCCAACCTGAAAGCCTAGCATCCAAAGCCAAAAGTAGAAGCAGTTTGAAAAGAAACAGATATAGCTGTGCAGTTTTTTTTTGCATACTTTTTTCTTGTAGCAACATCTGTCTTGGCTAATTTCCCCCTAGTTTTATAGAAAACCATAGTGGTCTGTCATTGGTTTTGTTCTTGAAAATGAGTGCTACCACTTACTCCTGTGATTTCTAGACTGATGTTTTTCTCTCATATTGTCAAGTGAAGTGTACATCACTTTAAAAACTACTGTAATCTTCAACGTCAATCTACTGCTGCTTTTAAAAGATTAGGGTGTTCTAACACTACCCACCTGTGGGTACCTATAAAAAAATATTTATGGATTTGTAGAAAACTATCACTAATTCTTGAATATGTTAGTTTCCTGTTCAGAAATTTTGACTTTTGAATGGTTCTGAAAATGTAAACCAGTGTTTTTGTGCTGATTATTATTGGTATTGCCATTTGGTTTTAATAGAGCGCTCAATTTTCTGAAAAATGAGGCAAACTTCTGTTGTTTCTCTTTCATTGCAACATCACCATTTCAGTATTTCTCTAATGAAATTAAAAATATGCCCTTATATCTCAGCTATCTTGTGTCTGGTGATAAGGAAATGAAATTCTGTGTTTTCTTTTTTGTATCTTGTACAGGTGATATTTCCAGAGGTAGCTTTTGCACTATTTCAGTTCTTCACACTTCAATGTATCACTTGTACCTGACAAAGTAAACACATAGGAAATTAAGATTTTTGATAGCTTAAATAATTCACTGGGAAAATAATGAAGGCTGATGTCTACAGCAGTGTTATACTGGTTAGTTATTTTCTTGATTTGTTAACATTCCTTTCTCTAACAATTAATAAATGATACCTTGACCACTGTAGAGGTAGTGTGACCTACTGAGGAATTCCATCTTAAGACCAACTATGAAGTCAGTTGCACTGGAACTTAGAAATACCCCTTTTACAATTCTTTCTGTGGCTAGTAAATAGTATGAGGATAAAAAAATTGAAAGTGTATTGTGGAGAAAGTGATTAACACAAGTTGTAAGTCATATCTGTTAATGAACTGTGGAAAGAGTGAGGATAGTCATAACAATGAAAGTCAGTAAAGAAGAAACCCAGTCTGAAGGACGAATTATGCCAGGTTTGTGCTTTAGTAATTGTTGTGAAGCACCTCTTGCACTTTGTGGACTTCCTTAAAAATGCTGTTATATTGAGTGGAAGTTTCATATAAAAAGGGTTTGTTTCTGCTTTGTTCACTCATAAACTTCAAACTGTGTGAAGCTGAGGGTCGGGGTTTAATACCATGTGAAACTCACTGAAGATGTTTTCGCGTATTCTGTTGAGAATACTTTCAGCAGTTTTATGATGTTACAACCTTATAAAAGTGATTCTTTTATGGCTTGTTGACTAATTCACAGTTGAGAGAGAGTCCTTAAAATACAGTTTCTGGGATCATTAGATCATTTATGGACTATACTTTTGTTCGTTGGAATCAGTGGGAGAAATCGTGCTGTTCCATGCAACATTAACAATCCATTGGAAAAGGGTTTTGCAGCACAAAGTGACTGTGGTTTAAAAAAACAGAGACAATCTGCATTATGTATTCATCACACAAATTGTTCTTCCTGTTGAAAACTATTAGTGAAAAATAGAAAAGAGATAAATAATACTTTGGGGAAAATTCAAAGAGTAACTCAACAACTAAAAAGTGTTAACACGTTGAATGATTTGAGATCAGTTCCTGATTGCCATATAGATTTTTTTAGACCTTTGTTTGACTGTCAAACAAAGAAAAGTTCTGTCATTTTTGTCCTTTGAAAGATTTTTACTTTTAGAGGGGAACAATGCACATTGTACAACACAATTTTGTGTTTGTGGCTGTGGAAGTATAAGCTGGCCCAATTCCTTTTGCAATTTTACCGTGAATTGCCATTTTCTTCTGGTGAATGACTTGTCTTCATATGATATTTTTGACTAATCTTGTTTGATGTTAGTTAGAAGAGAAACCAAAGATTTCAGCCAATATTCTCCAGGTATTTAGAGAATTTAAATTTGGAGATTAGTTTCATAGTCTAAGATCTAATTATTTTGTAGTTTGCTCTTTTGATTGTGTAGCTGGTGATTGGAGCATTGTGGTGGTGTTTGTGGTGTCTGATTAGATGACTTCAGATTTCTGAATGGAAGGAATGCCAGAGAAGAGCCATGAAAATTGTAATTCTGAAGAGAGTACAGGGTGATTTATTTTTTTCCCAAGTAAGCTCTAAATTTTTAGGTAACTCTAAATCTTCTCCCACTTTTTGAAGAAGCGAAAGCATGTTGAGCAATGCCTACAGAGAGATCCAGGCAAAATGGATAGAGGATGTTTTGCAGGTTCACACTTCATTCTTTGTGGTCAATATGCACAAAATAACAACAGGATACGTGAGCATCCTCACACACTTGATTGCTGAGATAATGGCAATATTCTTGTCATCTTAAATAAAGGCACATTAATGAAAAGAGAGATACTAATAGAAAACCAAAACATTTGCTTTAATACCTGGTTGCAGGCACCACGACACTTATCCTGTCATACTTGCCACTGCTACTGCTGGAGCTGCTGGATGCATTCCTGGGCCAGGGAGCATATCACTGCTTGATCCTTATTTCCAAGCCAATGTCCGTGTCAGTGACAGATGGCAGGGACTTATACTCGATTCCTGTGATTAAGATAGGTACGTGTCTGAATGAACCTACAAGGCAAGTTGATAATGCACAGAAAAAGCAAGTTAGTAGTTGACGGTCTGGAAATCAAGAGGAAAAACATGACAATCTTGAGATGAGAAACTGTTGTAGCAGTAGATAAATACTTGGAGCTAATGCTCTGGTGGACAACATGATGGGAAGAGGACATGATGGCTTTCTCTGTGTGCAGCTTCTGTGTTTACCAGGTTGCATTTATGCTTCACGGTTGAACCACATGTAACACTCCAGTGCTTTTGTCAGTCTACCATGTAGGGAGTCACTGGAGATTTATTTTTATTTGCACCGAGACCTTTAAATATTTTTAGATGTCTTTTCAAGCCTTTTACTGGTTTCCAAATGCTCAATACTGTTGATTTCAGTATGTATAAGCAGCTATACAGTTGTATTTTCTGGTTTTGCTGACATTTTAGAAAACATTTTTTTTTTCTTCACTGCTTTATACTAAAAGATTATTAATACTTCATTCATCAACTGTTCTGTGTGTGATTGCTACTGAAGAGCTCTCAAAATCTGGCTTTTTGCTACTTATTTTCATTAATGCTTAATTAACAGAGGAGATGAAAATTAAAATCTTCAGCCCACTCAAGGATGAGAAACTGCTTTTTAGAAGAGGGATTCAGAATGTGGTCTGTATTTTGCCAAGTGAGTTGCAAAAATGCTGTAAATTTATGCCAACATTTTCTGTATAGACTAGAAATACCACTGCTTCATGTCAAGAAGAAAATTTGGGCCATCAGTTTAATTTGTAATCTATAACTTTGCTGGATTCAGAAACAATAGTAAATGCCTGAGAAAACTGTTAGTAGGTTTGGAAGTAAGGGTTGCCAAATTAAAATTATCTTTCCTCTGTGCCGTTTTCTCAGCTAATATATTATTGCCTCTACTCGGTGTAACACCATTTACCTAATTCAATGTTATAAATAGGGTGCAAGTACTTGTGGTGCAAAAGATGCTTGGGAGCAAAGCAATTTCCTGAGATTCTTGCTTTGTTAGTTTGTTTGTTGACAAGGAGCTTGAGAGATCCAGGCTTTTGCAACAAAAGTGCTAGGCTTAAATAACTGACGTCATATCATAGTTACCCTTATTTGTCTTACTTTAATTAGCACCTCAGGGTTTGACACCTCCTCTGATTTCCTATAATAGAGCTAAACGAATTTAGGGGAAAAACAAGGACTTAAGATAAATGTCCTATAGGGCATTTGGCTGTCACACTTATAATGATTTAAAAGGATCAGAATTTGGTATCCTGCTTCAGGATTGTTGATTATTTTAGTGCTAAACTGATCTAAATTTAGTCAGTAATGCTGAAATTGTAAGTTGCTGCTGTGCTTATCCAACTGACTAGACGTCATGGTATTAGTTGCTTGCAAAAGAAGATATTTGTTGGAAACAACAAATGTTATGGATTGAGGTGAAGTGAGACTCAGAATGATAATGAAAGAGCTGCCTATGATGGATTTGAGGTACAGATTCAGAACTGTATTCTGATGTGGGGGCCTTGATGGATGCCAAGTGAAACATGGGCCAGCAAAGTGTCCTTACCACGAAGAAGGCTGATGGTATCCTGGGCTGCCTTAGGAAAAACACTGCCAGCAAGTCAAAGAAGGTGGTCCTTCTAATTTATTCATCAGTGGTGTGGCCACATCTGGAGTGCTTGGTCCAGTTCTGTGCTCCCCAGTACAAAAAAACATGGAGAGCCCAAAAAAACATGAGAGCCCAAAGAGGGTCCAACAAGATGATGAAGGGACTGGAGCATTTCACATATGAGGAAAGGCTGAGAGAGCTGGAACTGTTCAGCATGCAGAAGAGAAGGCTCAGGGAAATCTTGCGAATGGATATAGATACCTGGCAGGAGGGTGAAAGGAGGATGGAGCCAGGCTCTTTTCAGTGTCAGGATCAGAGGCAAACAGGCACAAACTGCAGCACAGGGTCTCCCTCTGAACATCAAGGGATGCTTTTTTGACTGTGAGGATGACCAAGCACTGGCACAGATTCCTTGGGAACGTTGTGGAGTCTCCATCCTTGGTGGTAGGTATTCCAAAGCCACCTGGACATAGTCTTGGGTAACTGTGTCTAGGTGGCTCTGCTTGTGCAGGAGTTTGGAGCGTATGACTTAGAGGTGCCTTCCAGCCTCAACCCTGCTGTGATTTTGTGAAAATTCACATAGAATCCATTAGCTAACTATTCTTGAGAGACTGGCTGCCTCTTTAAAAACTCCTCAATCAGGAATCACATGAACTGAAAATGGTGCTATGGAGCAGATATTATTTTTGACCTCTGTGTGTGATTTTTCTTTTCTGAAGTTTATGTGATTTCATGTTGCATAGGTGTTGGAAATAATTGACATGAAAGAAGCAACCGTATGTCATGGTTGCAGAAGAAACAAGTGTGTTAATATCACTACGGGTCAGATAATGTAGCACACTTCAGGTAGCTCTTTCTTACTTTAGATGACTTGAACATATTTTCCTGTACTTAATTGATACTGGGAGGTTTTATGGGAAATTTAATCAGTCAGGCTTTGCCAGTTTTCAAAAACAATGCTGTGGAACAATATTTATGTTATATTAAACCACTAGGAGCTACCAGAAAGACTAATTAAAGCAGAATTATTTGCTAGTTTAAAACTATATTACATTTTTATATTTTATTCATGTCTGAGTAGTTAAAATATGTATAGAGGAACATTAAACCTGCACACTATGTATATGTGTATGTATTCTATATATTTATCTTGTGTAGTGCATCATGAACCAGAATTAATTTGATGTGTGGATTTTTTTGTAAATAAATAGCAAAGCATGTGCAACAAACAGGATCACAGGTAATTAAACATGTACTGCTTGGCTTGTTTATTGCCAGTGCAAGAAATTGTTCCATATCAGCTGATAAAGGCTTAGTATATGGTTCATTATGTATGTTTGTTTCAACTAAACTCTTTAAAATGCAAAATTAATTTTTATATAGCTTCATAATATTAACAGTCTTATTACAGCATGGGTACATACTTTGTAAAAGATGACAAGGGGCTAATGTTATTTATGGCATTTAAAGTGTGACTCCCAATCTTCAGGATTTTTTGGTTATTTTACAGGTAGGGAAGTTTTTATTGACCTAGAGATGGAGCAATAGGAAGACCGCTCCTTGCACTGTGGACAGAAGTGATAGATGGTCTGCTAAGATGCATTTGGTTTTCCGATGTAAATATACCCATAAATGCCAAACAATTCCTTTCCTTGTGCTGGTAGATGTCTCATTCAGTAAATAGTATATTTCCGTCAAGCATTTTCATTTTGCAGCAGACTAAAAGCTTAGTGTTTGATGATGAAAAGTGAGCCTATCCTTTAACATCTTTCCCATAATCAGTAACAGAGTTATAAAAATAATACAAGTGAAAAGCAGATTGTGATATGTTTTTGTGTGTCTTTTTAAAAAAAAACCCAAAACAACAGAGCAACCCCCCCCCCCCCCCAACTCTATTGCTGCAAGAGATTGCCCAAATGATTGCTGGTATATGTATGCCTATAAATACAAAAAGCTCCTGAAATTTTCACTGCCCAGAGGTATGCAGTTTCTGATGGAAAACCTGATTTTACATAATAAATAATACAAAGATGCTGAAGCTAGAAAGAAGTCATAGTGACTTACCTGGCAATTATGGGATTTGTCTTTTATTTTTTATTTTTTTCCAGAACATATACTGACATCCTGTTTTGATCCCTTTTCTTTGAAGCATTGTAAGTAAAGTGGATAGATACTTGTGGTTTGTTAGGGATTAGTTTCATGTATTTGACAGTTGCTATGAAACATAAAAGCATAGATATTGTGAAAGGGTCCCAAGACCTTGCTGTTAGATAATTGAGCTCACCATAGAACTCACCATGTTTGTGTTGTAACTGAGATGAGGAAAGCAAAGTTTGACATGAGATATGTGATCAGTCAAAGATTTGTTTGAAGGCCTTCTCTGAGCTGGTCATTCATGAAGGTATAGGTGGAGAAAAGAGAAGAAAATTGATCCTTTTCTTGAAAAGTCACAGGTTTTGCCTTGCTACTGTGGTGGGAGAGCACTCCTCTACATGGCTTGAACTTTAGTCCAACCAAATTGGTTTCCTCTAAAAATGGTGGCTTTGCCAATCACTCTGCTCCCTTCAAAACACTAACACAGCTAAAAACATAGCTACAGTTACAGGAATATTTGCTTCCCTTTTTGTTGTGCACTATTTTTCATCTTTAATTGTGCTTTATAAAATAAGCAATATGGAATAATTATGCCAAATATCAAGTCTCTACAGGTAATGATAAGAAGAGTGACTTCATATAAAAATGAGTATTTAGAAAAAATGAGGAAAACTTAATAGGAATAATTTTCCCCCTGGAACAAATTGCCAGTTTATACAAAGCCGCAGTAATAAGTCTCACAGTGGCAAGTTTGGCATTGCTTTTGGAACATAAGGAACAGCTGGCACCTCAGCATAAAACAAACT
Source organism: Loriculus beryllinus (assembly GCA_039877255.1). Taxonomy (NCBI): domain Eukaryota; kingdom Metazoa; phylum Chordata; class Aves; order Psittaciformes; family Psittacidae; genus Loriculus; species Loriculus beryllinus. Next base: position 24,990 of record JBCJKH010024267.1, on the reverse strand, counting down.
ATGTCAGCATCAGCATCTGATGTCCAAAGCAAATTTGGCATTGATCTTTTTTTTTTTTTTTTTTTAGTAAAAAAGGAGACAGAGCTCCTGGAAAAAACTTCAATAGTGTGTGCACCTTGGTGTTTTTTGAATTTCAAAGTACATGCAACTGCTCTCTCCTATTGCCATGAGAGTGCAAGCTATGGCTTATAACTGCTTTTTCACAAAATTTCCACTGAAATAGGAATGCTGGTGATCATCTGAAGTAATGGTCTGCATAGTGGAGGGAACAGAGGCTACCTTGACTTCAATATGAGGAAGGCAGAATGGGCACAGAAGCACAGAGGTTGGGAGAGACTCTTGGCTGACTCCAGTCCAACCTCTTGCTCTGAGGAGTGACTTTTTTGGTCACTATGACTTTTGTGGGGAAACTGTTGTATTGAGATGAAATAGCAAGTCCTTGGTGGGAGATGACTAGACCAACAAAATACAATTAGTAGAAATTTAGAACAAATTGTGAAATGCAGTTTCCATAATGCTTCAGTCATTGCATACATGTATAAGGTATTAGAGCGACCAATTCTGCTACTTGATTTCAAAAGGGTGATGCAACTGCAATGGGCTGGTTTTGCTGTGAACTCATATACTTTTTAAAGGAAGCTCCACCAATACTATCAGTTATAGGCAGTTTTGTTAAGTCATTCTGATACCATTTAATTCCAATTATTGCAAGGCCAGTGCAGTTTTACACTCCTGGGGAGGGTCCTGTTAGAGCCTTGTGTCTACCCACTTTTACATGCATTCTTATTACAAAGACATATATAGTTCCCATTACACAACAGTGATATAAAGCATAAATATATATATACATTTGCATGAAAACAGATAGATACTATGAACAAGCATGCATGGGTATAATACTTCCTGAACTGCTTTTCATTACTGGCTGTCTAATGGTAGTGATGTTACTGGTATGGACATAGAATGTGATTCTTTCCAGAGAAGGAAGGAAGAAAGTTTATCAGAAAATGAAATATACTAAAGAGTTGGTGCATATTTTAATGACATTTTGTGAGTTCTGCTGGTATTTGTAAAAGTGTTTTTAATACTTTATTTTCCTATTTTCTTTGAGAAAAGCTGCTAATGTTTTCTTGAGACAAAAATCCATGGGAAAGCAGTAAAGGCTCTGGCAACAATAAAACCCTATTATTGTACTTGTGTTTAATTCTAGTATGATTCATTTACCTATGTTTTTGCATCGGAAGAAGAGTTTTACTTCCACAAATAGTAGTTGTCAGTTTTTCTAACTAAAGACTGAAGTATTCAGTTTTCCTGTATTGATATGATCACATTATTTTCCATGCTGGTTGTTGCCTGGCAATAATGTGTTCTTTAGTGTACTTAATAAAGATGGCCATGCAAAATTGGTTTGTGGCATTGTCGTCAGTTAGAACTGTTTATTAAACTGTGAGCTCCTTCTGCCTTCCTTTGCTAGTCATGTATCACTGCTTTGTACTTTTTAGCCATCAGTAAGAGTAAGCAACTGGTTGCTTCTTTGATTGAAGCTGCCAAAGAAACCGCTCAAGGCTGCACAATGAAACACCTGTATTATTGCCACCTGCTGCACTCTTCCACCAATGCCAGAACGTATGGAGTCATTCAGCTTTAGAGCTGCCTTTTTTTTTGGGTTTAGTCTAGGGTTTTTGCAGCTGGTGCTTGTTTACAGGAGCAGCCATCTTTCCTTCTACTTGCTGGAAGGTCTGGGTCTTAATCAGGCTAATAATAATTCTGGGGCCTTTGTTATTATTTTTTTTGTGCAGGCTGAAGTGATGATTTGACTTCTATTTTTTTTAACGTGTCAGTATCCTTTGAGAATTTTTGACATTGGGCTTGTAAAGGTGACTTTTTTTCCATGTCATCAACACAACTTCTACCATACCAATGATTCTCTCATAAGCGAGTCAGTCTTCAGTCTTCAAATAACTCTGTTCCACACATCACCTGTAGTAAGTTTACCATCTGAGGTCAGTGTTCTGCTCTGCCTATTTATTTATTATTTTTTTGGTTGTCAGTGATGTTTTGAGTGAGGATTGGTGGGATTTTGGACCTGAGTGGTGGATGAAGAAATAGTCCTTCAGCAGTTACTCTCTTGGATTCCTTTTTTCAGTGTTTTGTTTTTCCTCTTTTGCAAAGGTTTGTGAGAAATATTAATGTCTGTCTTGGCCTATCATCTGTGCATATGCAAAATGAAGTAGTTTTAGTATTTGTTCTCAGGAGTAACAGTAAGTGTGCCATTTGTCTTAAGAAATCTCTGCCCATCAGAAAGACACTATTCCATGAATGTGCAAACTGGAGCATTCCAGTTAGAGCACATCACCCAAGTCGTGGTCCCTTAACCTAAGGAGGCTTTGACTTGTTTGCTCTTGTTAACAGAAAGATAATAGGAGTTCTGTGGTTTTAAGGAGAAAATTCTTTCAGGTTTTCTAAATCCTAGGTGTAACATTTGTATTCTACCTCAATATCTATTTGTAAATTAGAGTGACATTTGTATTCTACCTCAATATCTATTTGTAAATTAGAGTCAGTGTTTAACTGGAATGTATATAAACATTTGTATGTCCATGTTTTGTTGGAACTGCTCTGCTCTTCTTAAGATCAGTAGGAGTGCTTAATAGGTGATGTGCTGGAACACTTCATCCACTTGTACACTTTGCCATTCATTGTGCCATGATGTGAATGGATAATGCTAAAAGTGATCTCTTTTGTGTTAATTTATTCTTCTAAAGAGTGTTTTGCTTCAATGTGAAATCTCTATCTCGTTTCCATCAGATTACACCCTGTCACTTAAATCAAAAGCGACATCTCTTTAGTGAGATTTTAGTAACATGGTCTGGCTCTAAACAGAGCACATTTGAAGAAAATATTTCCATGAGACTTGCACGCATCTCCACATCCATATTCTCATATCACAGTTATAGCATCAGCTTAGCAAGTGATGAGCAGTAACTTGTATTTTGTTGTATATATTTCCACTAGGGGAGTCCTGGTGGCTGAAAATAATTATATTCCTGTTGGTAAGGAATCTGATGCATGGGTAGTTTTGTCCTATATTTCCTTTCCTTGCTAAAGCTTAATTTCGAGCAGATGTTCTATGCCTTCAGAGTGATACTGTATAGCTTTAATTGTGTAGTAGATGCTGTGTGGGGAGTTTTGGGTATGATCAACACAGGTGTCATAGGATGTGTTGCTGTTAGTATCTGTTGGCAGTGTTTTACTGTTGGTGGTATTTAGCCTGTCCATGCAGAGTGAAACAGCAGGCTTGACAGGGTAAAAAGAGCTATTACCAGTGCCGTTGTGGCCTCCGGCAGTTTTGTTGAACCAAGCTCTGGGTTCCTTTGACTTTTACTACAAGTTCCTGAAAATGAGTTTTCAGCTTTATTGCAGCATTCTGGGTTTGTTTTTTTTTTTTCTGTTGTTGTTGTTTCCCAAAATTTATAGTGTGTTTTGGGCACAGTTCTGTGTGAATCAAAATGGGTGTAAACTATTTTGAGAAACAGAAACAATTTTTGAGATGTATATGTCGGTTTAGGAGGTGAACCAAAATCCAATTTTTTTTTTCTCAATATATATTGTCAAGATAGTAAGAAAAATATAAATTCTTCCTTTCTTCTCTGCAACCTATAATTTGAGATTTCTATACTTATTTACTAAGACAAGAAGATTTTAATTGCAGAAGTGGTAACTTGGGAAGGAGATACATTCTAAGAGTGACAATTAACTTCCATAAAAAGGCAATAAGGCTTTGATTTGATATTTTTGATAATAATGTAAGACCTATGACCTGAGGGATATATTCTCCTCATGTTCCATTCTCTCTCTAAGTGTTCATTGGGCTTGGCTTGAATATAGGATGAGGAATCGGATAATATATTTTCCTTCCTCTATGACTCTGACTTCTAAAAACATTGTGGGAGGAATTCAACCTGCTGACATATCTATTGAAAAGTTGAAATGTTTTACACAGAAAATGTCAAAAATGAAACATTTGGACTTTTCAGAGTGAAATGCCTTATTGTGAAAATGTTGTCATAAAATGTGTCAGTATTGTCAAACTCCCTCTTTCATTAAGGCTATGATACTTTGCCAGATTTGACTTGCATATGTGATTGGTTTTTCTTCAAGACAGAACATCTGATTAATATACTGTTCCTTGATGTGTTCTTTGAGTTTTAAAGACAAAGTCTGTCATATTTTTCTACTTTTTTCAATTGTACAGCATTCATCGTTCCATTTGGTCTCATATTTTTAGCATTAAGGAATATTAGCAATTATAACCTTTATTTCCGCATATATAATTTTACCTTTTACTAATTGTATTATGACAGAAATTAAATAAAAAATTAACAAATAATGCTTAAAATTATAAGGGTAGACATCCCTAGAAGGCCAAGCTTTTTGAACTCTTGGAGCAAACCTACGCCAGCGTGAGCTCTTGTCTCCATGGGCCACAGGTCCTGCCAGAAGCCTGCTCCAACATGGACTTCCCACCCTTCTTTAAAATGTTATTCCATCAGTGCTCCCATCAGTGCTGATGGGCTTAGCCTTGTACAGTGGCAGGTACATCTTGGACCTGGCTGACACTGGCTCTATCAGACACAGGGGAAGCTTCTGGAGGTTTCACACAGAAGCAACTTCTGTAGCCTCTCCACTACCTAAAGTTTTTTATGCAAACCAATTACAGCTGGTTTTAAAACCAAATTTCTACCAGAAGCAATTGTTAATTAAACTACCACTTTGATGTAAAAAATAAATGGGAGTTTATGTCAGACAGCATTTTTCAATGCAGCTATCTTTGGGAAGCTCCTGAAGTAGTCAGTCAGAGTATTGATGGTGCTTCTGGGAACAAGGATGGTAAGTGAATCAGTGCTATGGTACAGGCACAGCCACCGTTGCCATTAGATATGCATCTACCTGCTTCCTTGCTAACTACTTTTCAGAGAAGTCTTATTGTCCTGTGGTGTGAATAAAGTCTACTGAAAACTTCACCTATATGAAGGAAGAGAGATTAATGGGTCATTAATGATATTTATCTCTGCTGAGCTGTATAGTACAGCAGAATCAGTTCATTTTGCCAAATCTTGGAAATCCGTATACAATCTGATAACTTGCAAAACTACATGTCTGGTTGCTTTAGCTTCTCTGGTAAGTTCTATACATGTGTGGATAAGCAGATGAACAACTTCAAAAGCATTTTATTAGAAAAGTGTGATAAATTTTGGTTACCCTTCTTTTCTTTCACATTGAAATTGATAATTTCTGAAGTTTGCCATTCAATATTTCCTATTTTAGTTTTAAAATTTGCCATTTAGTACTGCTTGCTTTAATTGTGAGAATGAAGCACTGTAGTATCCTTATTACAGAAAAAAAAAACCAAACCTCACTTTGGAATTGATTGTTAATCCTTTTCACCATACTGTACATGGCAATACAAAAGATTGGTTGTCAGAACTGGAATGGCAAAACCTGTGTGCAAACACTGTGTTGCGTATGTGGTGTTTACTGCAGTTGATGCTGTTCTAGAATACATGCTTTATGTACTTGAAGCAAAAAACCCCACACTAATCCTACTTGTAAATGCCACAAATTCTAAGCACTTGGTAAGCTCGTCTCAGATCTCCTATATTTATATTTTATTTATGGTATAAACTCAAAGAAATCGCTAGTCAATTTTTATTATAATTAGTGAAGTCATGCTTGTCTTTTCGTGCCGAACATTTGCCTTTGAGGGAAATGAGTGTATAAAAATGAAAGGGATTTGACATGACATGAGTCTTTCACTGATTACTCTGAAAGAAAGATTGTTATTGTTCTATGGCATAAGTAATTTCACTTGCAAACACAGTCTCAGTGTGTCTTTTAAGCATCGTTTTGTGGTTGTTCTTCATGTAGGATATAACCTCAGTCACACTTTTAGTGCAGTTTAACAAGGTTCATGACATAACTGACTTATTGAATTATTGACCTAATACAAAGCCAGTGGAAGAGGTTTGGATTACAGTAACCTTGAATTGTGTTTTCAGAACACCAACTTGGCTAGGTCAGAAAACAAGATATTTTTGCATTGCTTGTGCAGTTCTGCAGAGGTCAGTGTGTGCAAAATGAATTACTACAAGGTCAAGAGATCATTGTCATGAATACCACCTTCTTTGTGAGGAAGGATTTGTTTCTTTTACAGGATGATTTAAGATTTTTCCTTATTTTTCTTTTTCTTATTTTTTTATTTTTTTTTTTTTTTTATGGTAGCACTCCTTATTTCTAACCACAAACCTTGATGCTGATGTAAATATCTTTTCCAGTAAAACCAGCTCTGACCTCTAAGGTAAGGTAAGAATACAAACAGACATCTAGTGTATATTAGAGCGTTTATATGAAATCATCATGCATGCCGCTGTATTTTATTCTTTTTCTTTGTGAAAAAGTCAATGGTATTCCTACATCAGGTGCCGTAGTGGTCAGAAAGGCATGCTGTCGAAAAGGAGAATTATTTGCTCTTTGACAAATGTCTCAGTTGATGACAGGAAAGTGTAAGAAATACTCTCCCAGCTCAGAGTGGCAGTCTGTCAGTCCTCATACTCCATCTCCAGTGGGGTGAGAGTGAGGGCTTGTGTGCTTATGTATGTCCTCTGGTGCTTTGTGCTTTTACTTTTCCAGGACCTACAGCTGTATTGGACTTGTTAGAGGGTGAATCCTGGTACTTTTAGTACCCACCATTCATGCAGCCTGAATTTATCTAGCCTGTCTTTAGATTTGTGAATATTGTCTGCCTCCACAGCCCCCTGTGGCAGGAAAGTCTATGAGTTCTCTGCTTGCTGTCTGAAGAAGCACTTTATCTGTTCTGCATGAACTCCCACTGGTTTCATCAAGTGGCCACTTCATATTTGTATTGCACGATATGATGCGTGGCACTTTATCTATATATCACTTCTGTGGCTTTGCAGACTGTGATCCTACCCTCCCTCAGGCTTCTCCTGTCCAGACATAGGCGTCCCAGGGGTTTGTTGTTCTTTTTAGTCCCTGAGCTCTGTATGTATATCCAGCTTGGCTACCTGTGCTCTGTTTGTGAACGTAGCATGTATAGGTGGAATCCAGACCTATGGTGTTGAACAGTCTTGTGGTAACAAGGCTGCTGATACTGCGTTTCCACTATGAGTTCTACCATGTTACTAAAATCTGCCATTTCTAAAATAAGCAAAAAAATGATGATATTTTCCACCTCTACAGAAGTTTCCATATGAAAATCTGGAAGTCTTTATATAAATATTAATGAGTTCTATTTTAAAGGAGCATTATGAGGATTGCAGTAAGAAAGAAAGAAAAAAAGCATATGCTTCTAAGTGGAAAGTCTTAAAATATACTGTACATTGATATTCTGCATTGCCTAATTCTTTTCGCATAAACTATTAAATATGATTTTATTGCATTATAGGTTAAAATTGCTTCAATCAAGACATTGCTTTGGGATTTGAGTTTTTTTAACTATGGTCTTTTGATTATACCCATTAAATCTGCAGAGTAAAAGTGATTAGAATGTTATGTTCTGTATATGTCCCCTAAGTATATAGAGTTTTTACCACTTGTTAAAATAGGAAACTGATGGCATTATTATGGGGTAGCCTGCATGTAACCTACTTAATATAAAATTATACTGAGCAAATGGAATTTAAAAGTCAGACAGCACACAGATTCCTGTATTTTAGGTATTTTTTGGATTTCTTAAAAATCTGTATTGTTTCCATTATAAATAGACTATTATCCATATTGTGCTTATTAAGGTACAATAACTCTAAAATTTCCAGCTAATCATTCAAATGTTTTAAGAATTTCTTCTTTAAGCTTTATTAAATGCTTGCCTAAAATTCAGGTTTTGTCAATACTTACATGTAATCCTTAAATTTAATTGAAGTTGCTCTAAGGATGTTTTTACTTTTGTATTTAAATCTAGAATATCTATCTTAGGTTTATTCTTATTAACCTAGTATCATAACAGTATAAAAGAGGTTATGTGAAAAGAGAACATAGTCTCCAAATATACGGTTATTATAAACTAACCCCCGAGTTTAGATTTTTGGAAAATAGGTTTTTCTCTAACTCCAGGAATGTTCACAAACACTGACAGGGAATATTTTTTTTTTCTCTTTTCATGCCAGAGCCAAGAGGAACAGGATGAAGCAGGAGGGACACAAAGTCACCACAGTAGTACTGTAATTCTAAATTAACCTGAACATAAAATTATTTGCTGTTATTGAAAAACACTAACCAGGCAGAATGAATATCAAAAAGCTTAATAGCAATACAACAGTACATTGCAGTATTGAGATACTTTTTCTTATGTGTTGTTTTGGAAGCATTCAAGTGGCACCCTCACCTTCAAGTATGCACTTAAATTTCTGGTGACTGGCTTATTTTAAACTGGCTCCATGGATGTTTTTTCAAGAATAAAAGGAAGTTTTTTCAAGAACAAGAAGCTTCTTGTTTGGGTGCATCTTTGGTTTAATGATATTAAGCTGCCCATGGGTGCTGCAGGTTTCTCTATGTCACTTTGTTGCTTGATGGCTGCTTGCACACTGTAATTTCATTCATAAATCATCTCTGAATATTGTTTTTAGTTTGTAGCCTTACCCCCTTCAGGAGGAGCCCACGTCTACATGTGATTTCAGACTCTGGACTGCACTAAATACGAATCACTTGCTTGGACTCTGGTTTATAAGAAAATACTTATTTGTCACAGACAATGCTAAAAGGAGAATTTGCTGCTTAAATATAGCTAATGAAAAGCTGACCCTCGCCATTTTACAGGGTAAACCATTTGGGCTTAAAGGGATAAGAAGTAAGAAGGAGGCCAGAAAAAAGTCAACTCAGTTTTAAGATATGTACTGCTTTTAAATTTCCTTGTTGGCACAGTGCATTATTGGGCTTGTCACATCACATTTTCTGAGTTGCTTTGTATTGTGTCACATAATGTGACAGAGATAACCCTTGTGACAAATCACACAAGCCAGTGTGTCAATGGGGAAATAAGAAACTGACAATTTTCTGAACAGTCCCATAAAAGCACTCAATAGAATTCTGTAAAAAGAATTTTTTTAGAAATCTAGACCTATATTTTTCTTGCTGAAAGCCTGCTTTTCAATCAAACTTCAGAGTATTAATTACAAAAAAAAAAAAAAGAAGAAGAAAACGAATAAAGGTGAAAAATCACTGACATATTAGTGGCTTTGGATAAGGCATGGGAAAAGCTTAGATGGGGATGTTGGGTAGAGTGTCTAGCCCCAGCTTTTTGCCCTGTCTCCACTGCACAGATGTCTAAGCTGCTTATCCTTCATTCCTGACCTGAAGTTTCACAGTCCTATAGCACAGCACTGGAAATTATGCTAACACATGAGTAGCTCAGGAGCACCTTCTGAATGACGAGAGCCAGATAGCGTTTTGCTAGCCATACTGAAACAAGTAGCTGTTACTTGCCCTCATACAGTTGGAATGAACTGAGACATCCTCCCATCCCTAATCCACTTCCTGGCTTTTCACTAAATAGTAAGGAAAAGTTTAGGTTCTCTTTTCTCTTCTAAGATGCTGAAGTTTGTGTATTCATTCTCATTATTTGTATTTAGTCAGGTTTGCAGTTTCTGTTTCAAAGGCCCAACTCTTTCCACCTTAGTTTTATATTTACCAAGGGGCTCTGTAATGTGAGGAAAAAGGTGCTTTCGACGAAAAGTCTTTGGTTCTTGGGTGGCACAACCCTGCAGCAGTTATGAAAAGAGAAAGATGTCGGAGGTGAACTTTGGCAGTTTGGAAAACATTTGCTGTATATTGTACATGGTTTTTATTTTTCCTTTTTTTAAATTGCTATTATTTTTACTGTGTGATGAATGCTTACAATCTAACCAAAGCAACACATTTCTCTACTCAAGTTTCTTCAAATGAAACAGCATTCTCAATGAAATTGCAGTAACAATCACAGATTTAAAAGTTTTGGGGAAACCTTTGTCTAGAAATCAAAAAGTGGACTTATGGGTTACTGGAACTGGTGGCTATTTATATATATAATGGGTTCTGATTATGTTGTTAGTGGCTTTTTACAAATAACAATAAGAAAAAAACCAACTTCAGTATAGTCAGTGCTAAAGTTATGTACAAATATAGGACGTAGAACAAACAATATACCATTGCTTTTACTGATTTCTTGTAGTTTTAAAATTTAAAGGAAATTGAGTGATTCATAAAGCCTCAGGCTGTTTAAAAAAATATGATCATGTTTCTCTCTGCTACAATTACTTCTGTCAGTTTATGTTTTCCATGTTTCTGGAGAGTTAAAGCAATAGCATTACTTAGAGAGCTTTATGAGCAATTTGACAAACTCATCTGTGGGTAGCATATCCCCATTTATTTTAAATTATTGTTTAAAATACATAAAAGATATTGTAGTAGCCCCATCTCTTGGAGCTGTGATTTATGTACCCTAAAATAAAAATATTACAGTAGTTTGGGATGCTTCTACAACTGTGACTGCTACCCTAGTCTTCTCTTAGAAGTTATGTTCCCCAGGGTAATCAGCACTTCCATCAATCTTGTTAGCAAGCAATCATCTCTGTCATATAATGGACAGTCAGAAGGGGTATATTCTTAAACTATTATTAGATACATATATGCACCAGGGTCTGTGCAGAGTTCAGTTTAACCAGGTTTGCACAGATAAGCAAAAGGTTTGTTGCTGTTGTATTATCTCGTACTGAGGCCTGAGTAGTCATAGGACCTTTGTTTTTTAGAACAAACAAATTTAAAAATGTTTTTAGTTAGTTTAGAACTTCTGTATGTGGATAATATTTGTGTTCTTATTCTACACCGGGAGGAGGTAGAAAATGCAAGGAAGAGAGTAGTGGTGCAGGATTTTTCTGTAACTCTGTAAAGAAGAGCTGACAATAAATGGAGTAATCAGATAGTTGTTTTAATAACACAGAATAAAAAACGGAGCACAGATAGCAAGTAAATCTGATGTCCATTCAGGTGCTGGGAACTGCGGTTTCATGAATCATCAGGCAGATTGTGTATGAACTTTCCCCCAGCATTTTGCACAGATCATGCTCATGAAGATGTTCTTCCTCCCTCACATACCCTTGTGCTCTTTATTTTGCTATAGCTACCAGAATCATGCTGCTTCTGAGAGGTTGGATGTTACCTCTTCATAACATACATCAGTGTGCAGCACATGATGGCACAGGGCACTCTGGCAGATTCCCTTACAGCAGCTACTCATGCTAACATACAGGTTTCTCAAGCTATGCAGGCTAATGTACAGGTTTCTCCCAAATTGTAAGGATGAATAGAGCACTTATGGCCTACTGAAGATATCAAAGTCTGCAGAGTTGTCATTTTAATCCTTTAGTAGATGTTAATCACTATTTTTCAAAATCATGTTTTTAACTAGGGCTATAGTGAAGTTGCATGGTGAGGATATGTTGGAATCTTAGAAAAAAGGATGCTATTACATTTTTCCTGGATTCTTCATGAGTAGTCACTTGTGAACTTGAAAAACCATAGTGATGTATTTTGCCATGTCTACTGCAGTGAATCTTGATGACATGCAAAAAAAAAATCTCAAATGGAAACAGTTCAGGGATTATTCTTTGATCAGATAACTGCAAACATTATGAGTAAGAGATGTAGCTCTTTGTTCCAAGTTTATTTTCTGTGATGATAGAATCAATTTAATTTACTCATGCTGATTTTGAAATAGCAAAATAATTTGTTGGGTTACTTTTGCTGTTGACATCATATTTAAATGTTCCTAAGAATTTGTAAAATAAGCTTATTTTTGCACTTGCAGGAAACTTTTCTGCACTTACAAGAGACTGTATAGGAGGTCCTGTAGACTCTTACTCGCTTGTCTTCTTTAGGAAGAGAGTGTGATCTGTAATCCAAACCCATAGAATTCTTCACCTATACAGAGGGGAATAAGGTGTATGTGTAACACAGACAATAATCCAGTTCAACATGCTTTGAGGGCAGAAGGATAATTTAGTTTAATCTCTTGTAGATCACAGGTTGTTAAACTTCAGTTCTCTCTGTTTTGAGCCCAGCAAAAACCATCCATCAGAATAGGATCCACTATTAACTTCCTTACTTCCATTACCAATCCTATATACATCCTCTGTAAGAGGAAAAAGCAGTGTCTGAAAATCACAATTTTCCTGTGTTCCGGTGATTTGGTGTCATTTATGTAAAATGGCTTTAGCGGTGCACCATCCTTCCTCCAAAACAGCTTAAAGTTTGGTTTTGCTTGTCAATATTTATAAATTGCCCTGTATAAAAGTGCTTACTGTTGATTATGTGTGGTGCTTCCATTGGTTAAGAGAACTTGTTTTTTCCTTTGGTTTTGTTACCTGATGTTTAAAAGCACCATAAGCCATGATACAATCCTGCAGCTGTTGCAGCATGCATGAAAAAAGCACCTTTCTTTCTCGTATTCAGTGGCAATGTTTTAGGAGTCACTTTTATTATACAAGTGCTTCTTGACTTCTTGTGTTAGCGTTTTACAGTCTAATGGTGTGCTATTCTATGGATTTTGCCTTCAGCTGAATCCTTCATCCTTCCAAACCAATTTCAGACTGTGATAACACCCGACATTTGGAATTTATGACAATTCTGTACTCACTTTCAGCAGTGGTGTTATATTCCCTCACTGTTAACCATGCTGTTGTACAAACATAAACACTCTTCCATGACAATAATAGTTACTCAGGAGTTTTCAAACTTCAGTGCTGTGCTGTATCTTTGTACGGGTGGGATAGTTATGCAGTACTGTATAGTATTATGCAGTTGTGTCAAGTGTGGTATGTCCATAAAGTTCTATGATACTGCTATTATGACTCTTTCCTGATCTGATTTTCATATTTTTATGTAGTCTTTAGAGTTTGGGATACAATTAATTCCTCCCAAAAATGAGGTTTTATATGGTAATCCCTATTTGGTTTTAATACTCATTAAATACTCCTGCTTCATGACTGTTCTCAATTTTGTACTTCTTATATGTATAGCCTTACCATAGCTATGCTCAACAGTAACATGGTATTCTGAATACTGTGTTGAATTCACCATTATTCTTTTTATCCCTTTGGAATAGGGCATTTTCTCTGGTGGTAATGCAGTGACAGAAGAGCATAAACAAATATCTTCTTCTCTAAAATGAGACTACTTAGTGTACCTGTATAATCTGTTTTGCTGAATAGCAAATTATATAATTCCATGAAAGCTTTAGGATCATGTGAGGTATATTTGGATGACAAATTCATAGGATCATAATGCTATTATTGCTGGCTTCCACTCCCTTGTTTTCATGAAACCTTGCTTGCCATGCTTTCAAGGATATTTTTGATGGCTTTTAGTTCTTTAAGGTTATGAAACCCACAAGGTTTGACTGACTTAGCAGTTTATTCCCATTTGGCTTAGTCTTTTCTCCTTCTGTTTATAGTTCTGACAAGCATGTGTGTCTTTCTGACAAGTATGTGTGCCTTACTTGCACTTAGAATCATAGAATCATCGAATAGTTAGAGTTGGACTTCATCAATTTGGGCTTTATTTCCCATTTTGCTTTGACAATTGTATTCATGTTGTGAACTTGCTAGTTTATTCTGTTTTAATGATCATGAATAATTGAACATAGCCTTTCAGCTTTTCTGCTTTCTCATAACAAATTATGTGAGAGAAAATATTTTGCTGTACTTTAAATTTTGATTTAACACGGTTATGTTTAAAGACAAAAATTGAAGAGCTTTTTGTGCGTGTTCTCCTCTGTTGGTTCACTTTTTTACTTGCTTACTAAAGTGCACAGAAGTCTGAATTTTGAATATTGCATGATAGTTGAAGCTGAATATATCTGATCTCACTAGTTTTTATATAGCTATGATATTAAATGTCATGAAAATTTTGTACAAAGGAAATTCAGTGCAGACTGCTTTCCATAATGTTCGTTTCTTCATAAACATTTTTATTATTAGTGATTTCAAAGTTTCTGACACCCATCATTCAATGCATTGGGAAAGTTCAGTGTCTATGGACATGTATGGATCACAAATATCAGAATAATCACATTGATTTTGGTTGGGTTTAACAAGTTCCTTTCACAATAGGAAATTATTTCATTTCTGTGTTTACAGATGTACTCTGTCGCAGAGCTATCAGCAGAAACAACGGGATTGTCACTGTCAGCCAGCCATAGTAGAGTTTGGTGAAGGTGGACATCAGAGCTAGCTGAAACAAATGGCTTTGTTGTGATATGGTTGAAGATTTTGGAACGTTTCAGTTCAGCAATGAAAAAAAAACCCCAAAATTGTGTGTAGTTTCATTAAATGAGATATATGCAACACAGGGATGTGAACTGTTTCTTTCTCCCATGTTATTTTTTTTTCCTTCTACGTACTTGGGCTTGAAAGTCTTCTACATATTGGGCTTGAAAATCATAATCTAATCTTAATTTAAACCTATTTTGGCAATGTTACACCAAAGTTTTCATCCCAGATGCTGGAGAACTGCTGATTAAGTGGATGCTTTTATTTGTTTATAGGAAACAAAAGCTGGACAGATTTGTGGTGTTCTTTCATCTCTATGGCAGAGTGAGAAAGGGGGAATTAGAGTGGTATTGCAGTGATGGGCAAATCTGTATACATGATTGGCAGTTATGAGGTTTCTTGCATGTAGTTTTTCCCACTACAGCTTTATTTAATATTTTTTTTCTAAGCTTTCTATAGCATCATGCCAAAGCCTTTGCAGCCATTTTCTGAAAATATGTGTTTTAAAGACTCTGACAATCTAGGCACAAAAGGGCATATTCCTTGCACATTATTTTCTTACTCTGCCAGGTAATGCCTTTACGTATGTACTTACATTCTATTCAGGTTTTATTTTTTGGACATATGCCTTTACAGGCCATTTCTCTCACGTCTTCAATCTACAGATAACAAGGACAATAAAAAAGCACGAGAACTATCTGGTATAAAGCTTAAAAATAGTCTTAGTCTTGTAAAACTAAAAAAAAAACAATCAGTAAAAATAGAAAAAGGACAGATTATATGAATACCATACATATCTCCTTTGAGGTGTCACATATTGGAGTTGTTGAATGACATTAATATTTCAAGCTCTTTACATGGTCTTTTCTTGTTCTCAGTTCTTAGTTACACTGCAACTTACTCTCCCCTTGCATTGCTTTCAGAAAAGCTTGAGCATCTGAGATCTGACATGTATCTCGGGCAACAAAGTCCAGTTAGGAATCTGGCACTAAATAAACCCTTGGCCATCATCTCTCTGAGTCCCAGTGGCAGGATGTTCAAGTAAAAACATCTTTGTTAGGTTTCAAGTGCAGAATTTCTTCAGAAAGTTGCTAATGTTTTGGTGTGGAAAAGGGAAAGTTTCCTACATTTATCTATTAAAACAAACAAACAATACCTCAAGGGAAAAAAAAGGTAAAATCAACTGGTTGGATACTTTGGCTACTCTTTATTGCTTTGTTCTGTTGGCTATTTTATCGTGTCCTTTGTTAAATAGAAATGATACTTTATTGGAAATAATCACTCTAGTGAAAACTTGAAAGAAATTTTGGGTGAGATGGGAGTATGGTTGCTTGGTTTGTATCTGTTTTTTATAATGAAATGAATTTTAGTCCTTCTCTCTCTCAGAAATCTGCAAACCAAGATGTCTCATATTTGGACCAGCAACAGGAGAAATGCTGTGTGGAGGTGTATGATAGCAACATATTGCAATGTATTTCTCAAGTCATAAAACTGTCAATGAAAAAGTGAAATTTCAAGATGATTTAATGGTAAGGATGATATTTTGTTAAAGCCATTTTCTCATCAAGTTATCATTGCTAAAAGAGATATGTTGCTTGGAAAATCTAGTAACTAGTGAAATCTAAAAAAAAATAAGAAGGCTGGAAAGCAAGAATTTGGTACTGAAACAAAAAATGTTCTGTTTATTTAATATAGGTAATATTTACTGAGTATGCCTAAGCATCAGCCGGCTAAATTGAGTGGTTTAGAGTCTGTGACTACCGGTCCTTCACCATTTCCACATCTCTAAAAAGATTCAAAATTAGGTAAAGAGAAACTGAGCAGGGGAAGAAGGAAGTCTCTGGACACTGAGATCTAATCCAGCACAAGAAATCATTACAGCCAAACTGGTAGGCCTTGTTAGTCTTCAGAGATATTCAGTGGGCATACTGATTTTATCAGTCTTTGCTATTGTGGTGTGACTGTTGTCATGGTAAAACACACTGTGGATTTACTTGAACAGCTGCCTATTTTGTAAATGTAGAAGTAGAGTTTCAGGAGATGCAGGGCTGGAGAAACAAAAAGCTGCTGGAACATGCCTGGGAAAAGGAGATTTTTAGAAGAGATTTAAGGCTGAAAAGCAACAATTAAAAAATCTGAGTAAACCATTGAGGCAGTGACTTACAGAAATTAATTTTGTTTCCAGTCTTTTACAGTAGTGAATTTTGTTTGGTGGTAGGTGCCCATACTTTTTTTTTCTCAACTTCTTTGAAACTTCTTACTCTGGGAGATAGTGAAAATGAAATGTGCTGTGGAGTAACATTGTTTTCTATTGTGTGCCTAAAGATGGAATAGTCATAGTGCCTTGGTTTTAAACTCCTACCACAGGCTGCTGTGTGAGGCACACTGCTTGAGCCTTTTACAGTCAATGAAGCTAGTCTTCTCCAAATGCAGCTTGAAGAACATAAACAGGCTCCTCCACCAAGCTAACAACAGAATTTGGGAAGAGTAGACTCTAATGATGATAGGATGGTGTGGTTTTCACCTGTGCTAATTTTACAGTAGCCTAGCTAAGTATTGAAAATTTTATTGTAGAAAAGAGAAGCTTGTGTGTTTGTTTACACAGCACAAGCTGGAGAACCAAGGTACTACTTTGGCAATGGCTGCATTATTTTAATTGGTTGACTTGTGTTTTGTGAATGATGAAATGTTTCCAAGAAATACATGTTTCTTGTGTTAGGGAGTTATTTATGCTGAGTACTTTTTAATATATTCTGTGCTTTAAATAGCTGTGTGTAAGGAAAAACAAAAATGAATATTCCGGTGGGAAATTCTACTATTATAAAAGGTCTGGTTTAAAAGCTGGTTTTCTCTGACATCCCCCTTAGGCAATATCAGCTGATTTTCTTGATATCTGCATCTGGCATGTCTAAATTGGAAGCTGGATCAGAACAAAAACAGGTTATTCTAAAATAAATTTGATGAGCAAACGGGTTTTTATTGTCAATTTTCTCACCAATGTCAAAATTATTTTAGTGCTGGAGATCACTTTATTTTTGTATAAAATCTAACAGCAGCTATAGTTAAGGAAGAGTAGAACGTCTTGTCGGCAAAATAGGAGACTGCTGAAACAACATGGCGTTTGATGAATGGAGTGTTTGCTTCTGTTTTCAATCAAACAAGCAAAAGATTAATTAAAGACATTTTCTAGACATGCAGGCTTAATAGGAACTTCTTTGTGATATGTTTTGTAGCTAGAAAAGGTACTAAAATGCTGAGAGACAACTAAAGGTTTATCTGAACCTGCAGATTTGTTTCTAGAGCTTTGTCCAGTAGCCTGAGTAAAGCTGGCAGTCTTGAAGGTAGATCTGTGCAGAGAGTACCTGGCAAGCTGTTTCTGAGCACATGGGAAAAAACTGTTGGGAAGCTTGCTGCTTTGCTTGATGATTATTGTGTTTGCTGTCACTCCTTGGAAAACTTCTTTGTTGGCATTAAATGCTTTGGATGCTGCGCTGTCTGGTGATACTTCTTCATATTCTTCTGTCTGAATAGTCTGAACTTTAGCCCTCACTAACCACACTGGTGTCAGACATGAAAACGATTCTTATCTTACTACTGAGTGGTGACAGGTAGAGGAGGAAGTGTTGGGGTGTGTGTGTGTGTGTGTGTAAGACACGTCTGTGCTCTGAATATACCATTTCACTGGCACCTAGCTTGATTGTTGCAGGATAACTGAAGACTTGTGAGGATCTGTGCTACTAAGACAACTCTCACTAAAGACATTCAAATGAAAATAGACGAGATTTCTGACTAGCTTCAATAGACTTGTTGTCTGTGTAGGAAATGGGGATGTCTCTCTTGTAGTAGGATTCATTCTCCGTTGCCTATTATAGAATCATGGGGGCTGGCCTGTTGGCAAATAACCAGGAAGAGGGAATTGATATCAAAAGCACATCATGAGAGTGTTTTATCTTAATTTTTCAAAATGTTCTTTGGAAATAAGGTTGAACTTGCACATAAGTTAATCACTAAAAATAAGTAAATCTCTTCTCAAGGAAGACCAGAAGTGAAGATCCTTCCCCCTACCCTTACAAGGCTGCTGTATATTATGCTAGACAGTGTTTATGTTCACAGACAGTACAGACTGAGCACCAGAGAAATATCAATAAATAGCAAAAGCCATAATCAGTGAACTGCTCAGGAGAGTCCTTTCTCATTTATTCTGGATGTTGGAAGTGATTTTCATATAGGGTAGCTCTGTTTTGATACTGAAATATTTAGGCAATGCCATAGAAAATAGCTGTAATGAAAAAATCCTATAGGCTGCTGGAAAAGTTTCTGCTGTCTGCATAGAGAATAAAGGGCATAGTTCAATAAAATATTCAAGAAGTGGCAGATATATTTTGTTATTGTGTTTTGTGAATGCACAAAATAGATCCCTGCAGAGATGGAAGATGAGATAAAGGGAAATCCACAAAACTTATTATGCTGGAACTAGTGCTGCAAAGGCATGCTTGAAAGAGCCAGGGCTACGTACTTGAGCAAGTCTGTGTGAGTGCCCACTTATATGCTAAAACAGTGGAGGCCAAATCTCAAGAGCTGTGGGTGACTGAAATAATATCTGTTTTTTTATTTTCTCTCATGGCTTCCCTAATCTTGTCTGAGAGAGAGATCTTACAAGGGTGAAACTATTCTCAAATGTTCTGAGGTCCAGGCCTGGGCTGCTTTGCTAGTGATTGCCATGCAGCTTATCTTTCCACGCAAATGAGCATGACATATTTGAGGGGTGGAAATACGTCTTCTTCCTTGGCATTAAGTGCTGTGTTTAGCTGCTGCACCTGGCTTGGCTTTTTCCCTAAAGCTTCTCTGGATTCCATGGAATTAAAATTTTAAATAAATGAAATCCCTTGTATTAAACAGATGGTTTTAACAAGCCTGAAATTTTAGACACTCATTCACCAGCATTTTGGTGTTTTGGTTTGGGTTTTTTTTTTTTTTTAAGGTCTGAATTGAACAAGGTTTTATTATATGCAGTGCTTGTTTATAATCAGCTTTATAATCCATATGCTTGAAACTCCCAATCAAAAGCCAGAGCATCTCTCTTAAGTCCTTTCCCCCTTCATCTAGGACACAGTAATTTTTAAAACTTTTTTATTAATCTGCTAAGGATAAAGTTTTGTTGTCAAAGGATTCCATACTTCCCTCTCTTGACATTCTTAGTATTACAAAAATCAGGGGACAGAGCCTGTGAATTTTAACCATGTACAATGTATGCATAAGTGTGAGAATAATCCATTTGGTTTTGAAAATATGTATATTTTCCCTGGAATGTGCATACACACTGTTTACCATGGCATACAGACCTTTCCTTTGCATACCTCACTCCTGTTATTTTCATATTCCTCATGCCCTTGATGAAAATGTAGCACTTATGGTTAAAAAGGGAACTCTGTTTCATTAGGATCTTTTTAGTTTGCCCTATTAACTGGTTGAAGGGGACTTTTGTCCTTCAGCTGGCTCCATCTTTCTTTTACAAAGGGCTTGTGTTCCTCTTAAAGGCTTTTTCCTGTCACAGCTGGTTTCTGGAGCCTTTAACTTCGGAACTGGAGTGAGGCACTTTGACATCTTGTGTGCCATACAGCTCTTTACTACAAGAGGCTTCTTTCCTACCTCTGCAGTGGACCAGGACTCCATCTTCTGGAGTGCTAGTAGTAAGTTTGCTTTCATTTGGCCATCTCTTTCCTTGTTCTCTGCGCAGTTCAGTGTTTTATGATTTGATTAAACACAATTCTTCATTGTCATGAGTTATGTATGTAGTGAGATAAATCTGTATGTTTTGAAGAAAGCACAATGAAAACGAGACCTCAAGACTTGTACAGATGGAACGTGTCAGGCTTGTATATGATGGTTCTGGAAAAATTGCTCAGGCTAGAACAAGTGCTGGCTGACCTAACTGTCAGAAGTGATCTTTTGTTGTGTGTCGGTTTGGTTTGGTTTGGTTTTTTCCCCCCCTTTTTTTTTTCTTTTTTTTAGTTTTTCTTTTCACAATGCTGCTAACCCAGAAATGATCAACGTGTTCTTTGATGTGTGATTCGACAAAGAAATGTGTGATTATTTCTAGTTAGATTGGTCAGCTGTGACTTTATTTAACCACAGCCAAGTCTTGAAAAGCTCTAAGGGTAGGGATTCACCAGCTTGTGTGGTAGACCCAAGTATGTGTACATATATTGCTGAAGGAAGTAACAGACTAAAAAATCACTCTTAATAGTAGGACTGAAATACTTTAATAAACCTGAGGTTTATTGCGGCTGCAGTCACTGGTGATAACAAGTGTCATCTTTGCAATGGCACAGCACAACTTTGGTTCACAAGCATTTTCCTGGAAGGAACAAACTAGACAGTGTTTTAACTCTGTTGGTTTTAGGACATATAATCATAGAATGGCCTGCATTGGAAGGGACCTAAGAGATCATCTAATTCCAACCTCTCTGCCATGGGCAGGGACACCTTCCACTAGACCGGGTTGCTGAAAGCCCCATCCAACCTGACTGCACACTGACAGGGATGAAACGGTCACAGCTTCTCTGTGCAAACTTTTCCAGTGTTTTACCATCCCCATAGTGAAGAATTTCTTCCTAATGTCTGATCTAAATCTCCCCTCTTTCAGTTTAAAACAGTTACCACTTGCCCTATCACTACCTGCATAATAGCTTTCCTTTTTTTAACATGCAGCTGTTTGCAGTTAGAAAGTTGCTTATTATAGTCCTTCTGCTTGCTTTTATCAGTGTTGCCCAGTCAGTTGTTCTTCAAACAGTGTAATCATCCTTGTAGGTTTGTACTTCAATGAGTTCATCAGATTCTGTAGTCATCCAGTGAGTTCTGGATAATCCTGTAGTTAACATCTTTGGAGAAAAAAAGCAGAACTGTATCTTGTTCAAATGAAACAGAGGTGCAGGAATCCAGTACCATATCTGACTTCTCCATCTCACAGAAACAGGAGAAGCTAAGCATTCCTTCTACTGAAAACAAACCAACAAACATCAGCACAGCTAAGGCAGACAGCAGGAATTAAAACTCAAAAATTTGGGTTTAAAACCGGTATCAAAAAGAACCAGATGTATTCAGTCATCATTAATCCATTTGTCTCACTGCTATAAATAGCATAAAGAGGACTTATTTTATTTTTATGTCCCAAAGACCTTGTTGAGGACAAGGCCTTGTTGCAGACAAGGCCTTGTTGCATTATCTGTTGTAACAATGCACTACAGAACAAGGAACATCAGAGGTACAAATATGCAGACAGACACAAACCCTGAAACTGATTCCAGCAACCAGTGTGGTTTTCAGTGAGTATCTAAGGACTCATGCAGCACAGTAGATATGTTGGACACAGACAGTAAGGAGACAATCCAACCCAAATCTTATCTTGACTCCAAAAGATAAGATTTTGGTGGTTTGGTTGCAGGGTTTTTTGTTTGGTTGGTTTTGGTTTTTTTTTTTTTTTTTGAGCTGAGTGGTAGAAGTCCAACAAAGCTGTCTCATGAGTAGCAGAATTAATATCCCTACGGATGTTTCTATGGATATGTCAACCAAACCCTAGTTTTAACTCCTTGCCTCCAGTGTACTCCTTTAATATATTTGGCTGAGGATAAGCAGCAGCACATATGTGTAGTTACATATAGACTAAACACAATGTGCACACTTGTGGGCTGGGTGCTGCCACTTGACTATCTGAGGACCTAAGTTGTAAATTATTTAATGATCTACTCAGCTACCTATTTTTCTAATGAAACTTGTAAGAATTTAATTAGTACATTCAAGACAGCTCCCTTCTATCAAACTCAATTGAATGTGCCTAACATATTCAGAAGTTAGAGGGGAGTGCAGTGCCTTACCACAAGGTCAATCTGAGTGAGAGAACATCTGACAAAGCTTTATATGAGCATCATCATGAAGTGTGCTCTTGTAAGCTAAAAGTGTGGCACAAGGCCTTTGGGAAATGAGAAGTAATTAGTGATGTCACATTCTACATGTATTTGAGTAGCCACAAAATACTTGGTAATTCCCACACATTCAAAAAGTGACTTAGGACAGTGAGACAGATAATAAGATTTTAATGGAAAATGAACAGCAATGATCACTATATAAACTCGTTCAATTTGAACCTAGGTCATACAAGCTCTATTGAACTTCATGATTAAAATATATATTCTTGTAGTAGGGGAAGTGCAGAGTAACTCCTGGTGAGAATGGTTCATGCAATCTTCAAAATTGCACAGCTTGATTCTAAGCAAGCAGCCCCCCCAGTGTTCCCCTCAAACCCCCCTGTTAATATAGCATATAGTTTGTTTAAATCACCCCTTATCTGAATAATATTCTGCAGTTCGCTGCGGATGTGAGTCAGGCTGCCTACAATTTCAAATCTGGCCTGATTTTGGTGTCACTTTTTAGGGTTTGTTCTATTCTTTTGTTTTTCTAAAAATGTACCTTATTCTGATTTCCTTGGTTTAGTTTTTGTTTCTCTGTTTTCGATTATTATAATTCAAGCATTCTTTTTTACTGTCTTTTCAATTCAGTGCAACATTAAATTAATCTACTCCGTAATTAATTTCAGGTCTTTCAATACTTCCTTTTCACATAATGTATAAAGTTATATTCTTTCAGAATTTCAGTAAGTTAAAACTCTATAGAGCTTAATGTAACTTTAGTGTTTTTTTTTTTTTTATCACAGTAGTAGTATTTTCTATCATCTTCCTTTTTAAAACGGGTGACAAATCAGTGAATATAACTCTTGCATTTCCTAAATATCTTCGTGGGATATAAGGAATAAACGCAGGCTCCATCCAGCTACATTAGTGGTTGTTGACTAATGATTTTTCCTTGTATAAACACAAGTAAGCAATATTCTTTTTTGAGTTTTATTCACATTGTTTTAAACTAGGACATCTGTTTTCCATATTAAAAAAAAAAAAAGATTTAAAAAAACCCCTAATTTTGGTATTAGATTCATCATTTGCTCAGTGTGTTCTTTTGCTGTTTTCTTCTTTTCATTATCCAGGTCCTTAATTTAAAAAAAAAAAAGAATCCAAAAAACAAACAACCAAACAAAACAAACCCAAACTAAAAAGAAAACCAAAAAACCAGTACAAAGGGTATTATGAGATAGTATATCTAAAGTGACATATTTCTGATATGTAAGGGACCTTTCCTTTCTTTCCATAACCCCATAATAATAGAATTCTGCAGAAATCTCACAAAGCCATGAAGGGAAGGAATGAGCAGATGGCTCAGTAATGCAGATTGCAAAGGAAAGGTGACTTACATGAATTGACTGGTTTGCTGGAGAGTTTTTTGAGTGCCTTACTAGCTAGGGGTTTTTTGTGTTTGTTTTTTTTTTTTTTTTTTATAAAATGTTTTTTCTTGCATGTTGTCTCTTCCTCCTGAGGTGCTTTCTGCAATGTTTCATCACCATTTAATTTATGCATGGTTTTAACATGAAAAAAAAGATAAACCTAAGTTAAAAAAGGAAGGATAACACAGAGAAAAAAAGTGGTAAAGAAGAGGGCAGAAGAATAACTTTCATTTCAAGGTAGTATAAAATCAATATTTTCCAGTAGAGTTTTGAAGTTAGCCAGAAAAACTATTCCCCCTAGCATCCCCACTTTCTTTATACATATATAAAATGAAATCTTTCATTGCCTGTAAATCCAAGTTTCCTCTATAGAGCTACATTTGATAAGACAGTAGGCCCATTCTTTTGGCATAGGAGGAGATTAATTTTTCCACTGCCGAAGGAGAGATTCTTGCTTTCAGTTTTAATCCTCCATAATCCCCACTACCACCTCTGTGCAAAAGTGCACAGAATAATTTAGATATGTTTCCAGGCTCAGATGGGCTAAAGGTGGATTTGGGATTTAATTTAATTTTTCTTTACAACTTTGTTCTGAAAGCATGAATGCTAATTGAGTTGTGTGAGCCTCCGCTGTACTGTGCTATGAGGAAAGGTGGTCCTTTCTATGGAAGCTATTAGTTAAAAAAACGTAGATTATGTAACTTGAATTTAAGGCTCATGATTTTTGAACATGCTTAGCAGTGCCTAAATTTTGATCTATCAAACTGACATTTACACTAGGAATAGAACAGAAATAAAGGTAGACCAAAAGCGTATCCAAGGTACATTTAACTCTTCATGGATTCTTCTGGTTCTTCTAGTATAAATACCCTTTCCCTAGCCAAAGTTGGAAGGTAAGTAACCGCTTCTCTTCCACCCCACCAGTTTTTATTTAAAGATTTGCTTTTACTTAGATTACTTATCAGGTGCATATTCCAGGTAGCCACTTACATGTAAAAAGCCAAATAGTTTGGTGGCTGTCATGGAAAGGCATGCCATCAAGAACAAAGAAAGGGGATGCTCAGGCGATGCATAAAGGTTGAGTGAGTTTGTAGAGGAGATGTCTAAATATTAAGCAGTGTACATATGGAAAGTGAAGATGAGTAGGTAGTTTGTAATGCACATTTCAAAATAACTATTCTATGAGATCACGAATGAACCAGGAGATGGTATGGCTGGAAAATGGCTTTTAACACCAGTGTTTTGAGCTGTAAGGAAAAAAGAATGAAGAAGATAGGCAGCATGCAAGAAATGAGTAATTTAGTAAGAATGGGATTAGTCTCGACCTGCTTTTTGTCA
>JBCJKH010024261.1:0-15245 GCA_039877255.1 Loriculus beryllinus | reverse complement strand
TGTTGGAAAAGAAAAAATCTTGAAAATGTACCAGTGACCGGCCATAGTTCTCCTTTATTCAGTAGTTCCTAATTTACTCTGAGGCTGTAAATGGGCTTCTGTGTGTTTCAAAAAGGACTCTTTGAAACAATAAGGAATTCACACAATTCTATGAGGTCTAACGATAAATACGAGGCAAGATATGTGGGATGGGTTTTCATTTATGCTGTTGTCTTTTTATATCACTCCAACACTTACTAGTGCATGGAAACTTTGTATCTCCATTATCTGTGGCCCTGTATAGACCCCCTTACTTAGTCAGATTGTTACAAAGGGATTTAGTGTAATAATGAATAATGATACAAACAATTAACTACATGACAGAGGCACACTGTGTTTCAGGGTTGTAGGTGGCAAATCTTCAGTTATGACACCCAGATAATTGCTGATGACAAACTGTGTATTCTGAAGCTGCTGCACTCCTACAAAGGGACCTTTGTTGGCCCTGTGGATGTCAGCAGGACCTCCTGCCGCTCTGCTGCCAGCACTGAGCCCACACTTCCAGCAAACACTAACTCACCCTCACGCAGAGTGAGAAGTCAGAAGACCTCACACCAAGAGTGCACAGAGAGCCGCTGTACACAAAACTTGGAAGTTCGCTAGAGCCCCACAGACCATTATTTGAAAAAGATAACCTGAATCTGCCTGTGTGTTCATGACACCATGATCTAGAGGCAATTCTACAGCAAGTAAATGCAGTGCTCTCCAAACACATCAGTGCATTGCCTGGCTGCGCTGAGGAGACTAACTCTGTTTCTTCCAAGTCTCACTTCTAGATGACATTACCGAGAGTGGTATCAGAAATAACTAGCATTTACAAAACCAGAAGGCTAAAAGCAAACTTCTTCCTCAAGAACATCATGCTAATGTCTCTCAAGTGTGTATATTCAAGTGGTTTGATTTTCAGCAGCTTTGAGTGTATGTCAGTTTCTACACAGGGGACTGCAGTGTATTCTGCTCTTTGAAAAACAGGACACAGGTACATATGTATCTGTATATACATATATATCTACACAGATATACACACTCGGGAGTCTAATTTCATGCTTCTAGGTGCAAATATTTTGACTCCTGTCTTTTGTACCCACATATCCCATGACATGTATCTACACAACATACCTACGCTAAATAAACACATAGTGCTGCTAATAGCCCAAAGGTGTTATTTCCCATATGATAGACACTATTTGCCACGCTGTATGCAATGCCTGCCCTAAACCCCATGGTTGCTTTGTATTTGTATTGCAGTGAATCTATCTCACAAGGCTGAGGACGGGCACCACGCCATCCTAACAGATGGATCTGACAGCCAGGAGACCATGTATGTGCATCCAGTGTGGGTGAGACCAATGGGATCCTTTGCCAGGGCGATCTAAACAGCTGGGTGTTTTGGCTGTATGTACTCCATGGAGAAGGATGCAGGCTTACATTACATGAGGTCTATGCAAGCACAGAGATTGGCAGGGGAGTGTCACACATGTAAAGAAAAATCCATTCAAAGAACTACAAATCAAAGACATTCACTGCAAAAAAGTGAGGCAACATTATGACACTCCACACCCCTTTGCCTCCCCTCAGGAAGACCAAGCAAAACTCGTCATGACAAGTTAATTTGTCTGAACACGTCTGCAAGAGTGCAGAAACCTGTTGCGCAGGCTTTCTTCCTGTCCCTGAGGCACGTAATATTTGGTAAAACAAAGGCTTAACTTTCAAATACTGTGCAGACACCGCTCTCCTATATGGCATAAAAATCTGCTGAATAAAGGAACAAGTCCTTTCAGGACAAAGAGAGTGAATTTAGCTTATGTCTTATAAGACACAATTTAAAACTCCCTGAGAACAATTAGGTAATTGCATGAGTAGAAGTTAAAATACTACTTTAAAAATTATCCCCTTATAGAATTTGCATCCTCAGGTAAGGCCTGTGTGTTAGTAAAGAGCTGAAGAGAAACACCCCACAAGCTGTATTTATGAAGTGCCCTGAACAACTGAAGCACAATCAGTGTAGTTTTCTTCATTGTCATTCAGTCATACCCACATCCAGAAAATCTACATAAGGATAAAGTCTGCCATCTAAAAATAATTAAGCGGTACTTCAGCTATGGTCTTGAACTATTTTTAATTCAAGTTTAGACAGCGGTCAAGGATTTAGCACAGCACATGGAGTGACCAGTGCAATTAGATTATGGAAAAATACACCTCAGTATAACATACACATTTTTTAAAGCACTTAGCTGCCCAGCAAACCAACTGAAACAAAAAGAAGAGGGATACAAAGGTGAATCAGGTGCATGAGGAAAGTGATGAAAGTCCTTCCTACACAAAAGTTTAGGTGCCAGGTAGAGCAAGGGAGCTGGGCATCATGAAAGAAGTTGGTATAAGGTGTTGTTAGCAGTTCTAAAATTTCCATCAGGTTTTCTTGTAAATTAAAAAGCCAGATTCCTCTTCTTACAGACATTAAAGGAAAGTTTGCAACCAAGTTGCCTAGAATGGTTGTTTTGCTCCATCCCCCAGTGATCACCTAAGATGGATGATACTTTCCAAGGAACATCTTCCCACCATGAGTATCAGCAATGAAACTTTCCTGCCTCCTCCTCCCTCAACAAGGGCTCATGCTTTTAGGACTGGTGTCTTAATTCTTATTTACAATTAGAAATAAAAAAAATAATGTTAAATTCTAAGCCAGTTGTAGCCACCTTGTTTAAAATGGCAATTTATTACACTGGCAGCATGGGAAACCAAGGAGCAGTAAGCCAGCTTCCTTCCTGCTCGACTTTTCAGTAGTTCTTATTGTGTTTTGTTTATTGAGTTAATCCTTGAGAACAGTGAAAAAGAGAGGTGGTTTTGGAGTGTGCTCAGTATTAAAGAACTCGTGCACAACGTGAACATGTTGCACCAATGCAACTTGGCCTGAGGGTGTAAGAAGTGGGCAAAGGTGACCTAGAGGAATTTTATGCCTTCTTATTTGGTGTATTGATGTAGCCACCAAAATGAGCTACCCGCTACCTCAAGGGTTGCTCTGGCTTTTGAGGACAGCTGAGATATTCATATATTGCAGTTGGTCTTTGTCTTTTTTGCCTCCTGCTTGTGAGATATGGAGCTGCCACAAGAGTCCTGCAGGCCCATTTATTCCTTGTAAAAGATATTTTCTCAGGAAGAGAGTTGATCCTTACAGATTCACTGTGCAGATTCATCAGGGCAATGCAGTCACAAGTGTGCTTGTGAATATATTGCCTATTTTTAAGCGCACCTTTTAAACTAATGTACTTTAGAACTTTTTGATACCTGAAAAACATAGTCATTTTAGTTCTCAAAGTTTCTGCAAACCTCCCAAGTTCAGGAACATGCTGTATTATTATCCAGATGATATCAGTACATTAATATCCTGTCTTCTGCCATCTCAGATAATTTTTTTATTTGGTCTTTGGAGCCATTTTATTATAAACTCGATTCATCAAATAAAAAGTGATTCTCTCTGTGTACCCTTCAAAATTCCTAGCTTTCTTCAAAAAGAAGTAAAAGCACAATCTAAAAGGCATTAAATTTTTAAATATATTACATTAATACATATAGTGCCTTATTGGTAATTACAGAACCTGCTGTCTATTATAGACCTTGTAGATGTGTAAAAATTATTTGAAATGTTAATGTTGAACCACATATTGCCACTCATATTGGAAATTCATGGTTACATTGGGAGAGGCAAGTAAGGAAATATTTCCAACAAAAATAATTCACATAGGCTAAATGATTGTACCATTTAGAGTTTCAGACTGTTTTTCTTTTGTACATGGACACGTTTTACAGGTTACAAAGCAGACATGTTAAGAACTAAATAATGTCAGAAACAGGAAAGTGAGTGGTGTCACATGGTATTCTCAATAAAAACACTGAATATTAGAACCGTATCAATTCATAATAATAAGAACAGTAAGTGTGCACATTCCATGCTTAACAGAGTTTCAAAAAACTTAATCTATTTTCTGGACAAAAAAGGTTCTTCTTTATATTCAAGGGATTTGTGAAAACAAATCATCACTCTTCCACTCAGCAGTAAGAGAAATGGACATTCTGCTGCAGAAAAGGGAGGAAGGAAACTGGAGTTAGAATTGAGAGTGAGCATTATAACTTAGAAGAGAATTTGTAAAAACATATTTATTTTCATGTTTTATTTTGAAAATATCACGTGTTCATATTGACAAAAGGCAAAACCACCGATTGAACTTGTTCATAATTCTTATTCTGGTATTCATTTTATCACCTCCAGTTGCCATTTCCCTGACAGAACACAGCCCATCAATTAAGAATGGTAGTAATTTCTAATAGAGTGGAATCATTTTTAACAGGAGCAAAATTTTGAATACCTCACTAAGAATATGAAAACTCATAAGGTACCAGATGTTCATCAGTAGGCTCCCTGTGTAGTAAAGCTTGATCTCATTATAAAATCAGGCAGCATGTAAATAATCCTGAAATGATGAAAAATTTAATAAAGATATCTCATCAACAGACTGATAGGAGTGGGAGTAATGTTATGCAAATTAAGTTCACAGTTTTTCTACATCAAAGAAACTATCAAAGCCAGATCAGAAAGGAAGGAACCATTACCATCTGCAATTCAGATCATCACTTGTGGTCCCATCAAACTTAAGAAACATAGGAGAATCCTATTATTAATTTGCAACAAGAAGTGAAGCAGCACCACTTACCCTGTTACATATTTTGGCTCACAAGTCAGATGCTAGTGAGAGCAGAGAACACTAAAGCATTCTTAAGGCTGGAGTCTAAATATCCCATTCTGGGACTGTAAAGGAGAATGGACGTAGGCAATTCACCCTTCTTTCTCCTCTTCCCTTGCCAGCTAAGAACAGATAATGCTTATAATTTCTATTAAGCTCATGTCTAAGCATGGCAGCATCTGGCGAGCTAAATCTTCTGTCATGAACTCCAGCTGTCTGGGAGCATTATCACATAGCAGAGCCCGTCTGCAAGCCCTGAACCTGTAAAAAAGAAAAGATTACCCCACATCATGACCCTGCCCTGCCTGACAGGCAAGACAGTATAACAAGTACCCTATGGCTGGTAAAGCACCTGAAGTAGATCAGCTGTGGAAAGATGGGAACTTACGGAGGAAACTAATAGTTGGTCAAGTCTGTGTAATTAAGCTACTTGAAGTATTTCATACTAGCTTCAGAGGTTTTGCCTCCCCATGTGTTTGTTTTTTTCTGGATGTGCATTGCTGTGCATCACAGCGATGGTAGAAAGAAGGCAGATATTTGTTCTGGAAGAGTCTTCACCATGTACTGTCAGTTGGCTAACAAGCTGTTGTGAGAAAACACTTCTTTGCTACAAGAGGAATGTGAAATTGTTTGCCAGAGTGTTTCCATTTCACAGTGAGAAAGGCTGAGCTCTTCCCTGTTGCCATCAATTGCTTAGTGCTACTGCACCCACATGAGACTAATGTAAGGAAGCATTTATTCTGTACTCTTAAGTTAACAGTGCCTCTCTTCTGGCCATGAGAGAAAGTACTGATTTAGGTATTATGGGCAACACCTCAATGGTGTCAATAAAAAGTAGCTAAAAGTGCAAGATCCTTTTCTAGGATCTTTTATTAGCTGGTAGAAATTGCCTCTACCTGGAACTTTTACATGTCCATTTGATCTATACCTTTTCAGATGTCATCTAGCTCTACTGTGATTCAGATACTGTTAATTAAAAACTCACCAAGGAGTAGATTGTGACAGCTGCTAACTCAGCAATGAAAAACCTGTTCAAATATTAGTAGCAATCAGTGAGCAAGATCACCTCTTTATATGCTGCTCTTGTGACCTAAAGAAAAGGTAGCAAAGAGAGGAAATCTTTACACATATTGGTACTTCAGAACAGCTTATTTTTAGACCTCTTTAGACATCTCTTTTTGGCCTTCTCTCAAATGCGCCCACAATAAATCGTATAACAGAAAAAGGTTCTGTGTATGCTGGAATATTTTACTGTTTCTATAGGAACAGTTAAATCACTGTACATTTTATAGTGATATTGTTAAATCAATATGCACTCATTAAAATGGCATCAATCTTTGCACGGCTGTGATTGTTCTAGTTTTAAAAGAAGCCTTTTCACTGCAGTTAAAACTCCTTCCAAAGCAACATATCATAAACTGAAGAAAATATTCTGGTTTTACAAAAGGAATCATGCTGATACAAAAACTACTACATAAATTGACATGTTAGCACATGTGGCAGTATTTTTCATGTGAAAAAATTCTTAGATAAAGTCTACCAAAGAAGAAAAGAAGCAAGTCACAGAAAAAAGGGCACTTAGGAAAAAAGGTAAACTGAGGAAGAGAAGAGAAAGAATAAGAGGAGTCCCTGTCTGACTTCTGTTGTGCTGGTACTTGATTTGATTGAGGAAAGGTGGCATACTAAGACCACAGTTATCTACTCAATTTATTAGCAATTTGAAAGAAAGAGATTAGTAGAATGTAAATCTTCATAAATTACTTAGATTAATGCATGTGCAGGGCAGATTAAATATTTTAATGATGCATTTCATTCTGTAAAATTACAGATCTGGGAGGTACATTAAGAGGTCATCCAACTTAGAACACCCTCCCAAGGCAGCGAGAACTAAATCTGGTTCACTGTTTACACTTATTTGTTCAACCTTTCCCGAAAACTTTATATGTTTATGGAGGTACAGATTCATGCCCATACTTCTTTAGTTCTTTTTTAGAATTACTGATTTATTTATAAGCTTTCTTAATTTGTTGGTATTATCATATCACAACTAAAGAAAAAACCAAAACCAACTTAGGAAAATGTAGTACTTATTCCTTCACCAAGCATAATGCAATAAATTCACATTTTTGTGCAAATATAAGATAAGGATATAAGGTATAGCAAATGTATTTGTGTTACGTGAACTTAGATGTATTGACCATAACTCACAATTTAGACTAAAGCAAGATTGTCACCAATTTGTATAACACTAATACTACAACTTCTAATACTACTGCATAAATACATACCGAAACCCTCAGCTTGAGATAAATAATGAAATATGTTCAGCTTTTAGTATACCATCTGATACAAAACATACAGGAGCAACAGAGTCCAAGAAAAATAAACTAAATTGTCTAGAAACATAATATTGTACACATAGGAATGCATATAAAAATTTAAGACCACTTACTATGCAGAGAATGATAACTACAAATAAGGTCAAACTTTAATTTGGTAAATGGCACAGAGAGAGTAAGAAAGACTCATACCCGTACTGCTTCTCTAATGAAAAACAGAAAAGAAATAACCTACTTAATTAAAAAGGAGTATGCTCAAAACTAATCAAAAGAAAAAACATATGGACCTCATAACATTTTAAAATAAGATTTTTATAGCCATGAGTTTCTAAAGATGTAAGAGGAATTCAAGTTCTACTGAGAAGAAAGTTTTTCACGCCCACTGATGTTGCTAGCAAAAAAATTAAAAAATAAATGTTAAGACATAATAGACTACTTCAACTGGTTTGAAGAACATGTGTGTCTAAAAACTTGTCTAACTTTTCCAGTTGTACCAGCTCACCTGATCAAAGATACCACCTTTTCCTACTTAGTTTTCCAATTAACTTTTATCACCTACAGGTACAATAGTCACAATGCATATATATGTTAAAAGGTAGTGATACTTGTGGGTTAGGATTTATGATAGCAGTAAGAGACCAGAAAGGAAGTTCCAATGTTGGTAAAATTATTACTTCTCTGTAGCATTTGGTATCTATTGCTCTCTGAGACAAGATATGGAACTATATTTCAGATAAGCATTTTCACTCTATGGGACACCACTTGTGTTTGGTGAATAGAGAAGAAATCTTGTATTGTAATCATACTGCTCACAATTTCATATGAAAGCCACCAGTCACTGAAAAAGCAGGCAATTCTGTCGTTTATAACTGTTAATTTTATAGAAAACATGTATATTGGTTGCATGGTTGCATGTTTACCCCAGCACAGTAAACTACCTTTTCTCCCCACCTTGTTTCCAACCTACTTACCTAATTCATTCATTTAGTGTGTTATGAAAAACCTTCTGACAGCCTTCTGAAGCAGTTCTCCAACTCCAATGCTGGTCCTCAACTTCAGCTTCTACTACATTCCTCCACTGGTAACACTTTTGAGAGCAGTTTTGTTTCATCTATTCATGGTGTTCTGACTGGCCTTGTTCACAAAACCTCAATATAAATAAAAGAAAAATTTCATTCTTTGGGATGTTTGTAATATTCTTTTTTTTTTTTTTTTCACAGAACAGTTTATTACCTAGTTTAAAATAAAAAGGTTACGATAAGTGAAAATATTAATACTATTAGATACATGAAAATATTATTATTTAGGATATAACTATTTTATGAACATCATTTAGAAATAAAAATACAGCTGTTGAACTGAGAAACAATAATATATATAAACATGTTACAAGGAACAAGTGTGCCTCATGAATGAATAATGGAGTTAATTCATTTCATTATGTATGAAAAAGGAGGAAACTAGATTTTGATCCTGCCAAAGCAATCATGGTTGGAGAGAACTGATGGTTTAAAGGTAGTACAGAAAAATGGCATAAAAGGAGCAAAGCCTTGATTATACTTCAGTAAAAATAAATAAGGAATATATTTCTGAAATGCTCCATGTATACAAATCTTCATTAACTGATATAGGAAACTATTTTGAAACCCTCATTTCTGGGCTTGATACCATATTTAGAAAAAGCCCTGAAAAAAGCCCAACAGATGTTTTGAAAATTCAGTATAAGTATTTCCATCTTATGTTATATATAGCAGATTTAAAACAGAATGGTGGCATCACATAGCAGTTACATTTATCAAATACACCACAAGATACAACAGTGAAGAACAAAATCCCCAGTGAAGCATTGAATTTGAGAGCTTGTGAGCACTTATAATCCTTGCAGTAGATAGTATGGAAAGAAATGATTGGTAATACAATTTTTTTATGAAATACGATGAAAGTTAAGCCAGTGAATTACAAATAAAAAAGAATTCATGAATAATGTAACTAAAGTACTTCATACTGTGATTTTACCATAAAAGTTGGTCTTGGCTCAAGTTAGTTAAGAAGTGACACTTGCTGGTGAAAGTAGGATCACAGTAGATCTTCTCCTAAAGGTCTTGCAATCCTAGTTTCTTAAAGCTTAACATTATTTTCATTTGTAAGAAAGAAAATATTTTTATGGTATGACAGATTCCTCAGACCTGTACAATCCCTTCTGATATTCACCATGCTAAAAGGGGCAATCAGTTAAATCAGAAATTACTACTTTTAGGTGAACTAAAACTTCAATAAAACTAGTACTACTCCCAAGATGGCTGACTGGATTTGCTCCTCTCTTGTAGCACAACAATGGGGTTTATGTTGTATTGTTGTTAGACCTGGTGTTTAATTATTGCAGAAGCTTAAAATTTAGTCACTGTAATCAACAGCAGAAATAGACAATAATTCAAAGTAATCAAATTCCACACAACAGACACAAATGGAATGCAAGTAAAGTGACAAAATGCAGTATGTATTGCATCAAACTCAAAAAAAAGGGCTTTTTCCTGGCAAAAAGTAGAGGGCAGGTTGTGGTAGCAGTGGCATTAATTAATGGCTCAACTGGCAATCAAAGTCTATGAAGAATGTTTTAAATGAGTAGACAGAGCTTGAAGCAACAAGTTACCACGAAATACCCAAAGGAGGCAAAGTTGCTTTTGTAATGAAATGGCTGCTTGTCGTGCAATCTCTATAGTGTGATAAAGATGTTAAAATTCCGTATTTGGCTAGAGGACACAATTTGGTCCAAATTTGCACTGCATGCCTCAAAGGCAAGTCATCACATGAGCTGTTGTAGTTCCTGTGGAAGGCACCTTTGTAAAGCCCTTGCAGACATGACAAATCAAAAGCTTCTTAAAAGTTGTGCAAATTTCCAAACTATCAGACAAGCATCTAAGTCTCATGGAAACCTGGGCAAATACAGTCGGCTGTCATGCAGGAAATACTTCTGTTAGGTGAATGCAGTAAATAGGAAAGAAGTTTAGGCAAATAATTTGAATATCAAAATTTCAATTGTCCCCTGAGATCTAATATAAAATATTTCACTACGAAGTATTGATAATTTAAATTTTAGGCCTTAAGTAAAAATATTAAACATTTGATTTGTAACTGTAATGGGTATCTACAGCATCCCACTTGCTGCTGATCTGGCTGCTCTATTGTTAGAGATTTATTGTCAAAAAGTCATTTCCTACCTCTTATCAATATGAGCAAGAAACTCAAGGTGGTGAAACTTCAAGGTTATGCACTAATAACAATGACAATTGGAACGGCTGGATGTAGCTTTCTACCTCTGTAGAAAGATTATTTTGGGTTATTAACTTGGACCAAGGGGCAGAATCATTTTAGTAAAATACAAAAATAGCTTGTGTCCTACAATTATACTGAAGCCCAGAAGACTGTAGGCATTTCCTTGGAGTGCTGCCAACTGAGTACAGCTCCTGTCCCACATTATCTGCTCCTCCTCTGTGAGAATTGAGAAGCAGTGATAGAGAGTAAGCCCTGATGAGCATGTGATCTGTAAACTTGCTTCACGTACAAACTGAACAGCCCTTTGTTCTGGAATGAAAGCATGCACAGATGATGTCTTAAGTCTTGTGTATAAGTATTGGCAAAGGGGCTAAGGACTAGAAAGACTTGGAAGCTGAAGTTCTGCATTTCTGTCTTTAGAAACAGCAGCTGAGACCCCAGAGGGAATGTGGAGCACCACCAAGAGACTCCACGGATCATGACTGGTCTTGCAGTTGCTGAACATCTTAGGAAGCAACTGTCTCTGACAGGGGCTAACATGTTAACAGCAGTATGTGCTGGATATTTTTTAGGGTCAGTATCAAAAACTTATCAATACTGTGCCCAAGGGTTCCACTCCGAGTACCCTATGCAATTAAAAATAGGAAACTGGGATTACCCATGAAATTAGCTGCTAAACAGGAAAAAGAAGAAAGCAAGTATGTGAGGAACAAAATGCTGGCAATAGTTGTATTCTGTTCAGTTAGCTGCCTGTAGTACAATGGGGAGAAGGGGATATACCAAGTAGGATAAAGGAAAATAAAACAGGACTTGTCTTCTAATTCAAAAATTGGAGATGATATAAAGAAATAAAACCACTTTATTTACTGTCCTCTATCCACACAGCATTGCTGCAGCTGCTGCTTTTTTGGTGCTGAGAGCCAAGTGGCTTCCCAGGCGTGGCAAGGAATTTGACATTCTAATTATGAGCAAAAGAAACACTAGGAAACTTTGTTCTGCATTGGTCAGTTCTTTCCTATCTCAGCAGCTCCTGGAAGAGGGCAAACCTGGCAGTTCATGGCTTTGCACCCTCACAAAATTCATTAAGACTAAGCAATGTGAGGAACAGCATCTGTTGCTACTGTCTAGCTAATAACATAATCAACCAGTATGAGAATATTGGCCAACTGGTACTAACGAATGATAAATCCTCATCTAGAGGTTGACCTCTCTAAGCAAAACCATCACTTACTGATCTGAACAAATCACATATTATGTATAGAGACCAAGGGCAATAGTGAGATACCTGTATAAAGTGAAGAACGTGCTAAAATGATCAACCTGGAGACAAAGCCTTCCTTGATAAAACCAAAGGAAAGGAGTACATGTATTGTAAATATACATACCTGGAAATAGTGAATTAGATTGCAAAATGTGGCTTTGATACCAGAGATCACCACTTGCAGCAGCTGGTGGTACTAGGGAACCATGCCATGGGTTTCAAGACTCCTTGGGAATTTGGAAAGCATTTTTCTGAGCAAATGTATTCTTTCCAAATCAAACAAATCTGTGGGATCTGTTTGGGTATTCACACAGTCTACATCCACTAGAACAGCCTTTACTGATGATCTGACTGAAAATCCTGGATGTCTTGGAAGTGCCTCTTTTTTGAGCTCTCAAATGAGCCTGGAAATCATAAAGGTCCAGTTCTATCACCTGGCTGAAAAAGCTATATTCCACTTTCAGAGCAGTAGATCCAAGCAGGGACTGAGTGCATTCTTGGGTAACCATCAACCTGTGAAGACTTATATCATATAAACCCAAAAACCCTCATGAGTTACATAGGTTGCTATCAAAACTAACTCCCTAGCACCAGATGCAAAAGTACAGTAAATTTTTTTAGACATTTGACAGTTTTTAAATGACTCAAACTGCAATTCAGTTCTGTGTATAGAAAAGGAATTATGCATTTTTGGTTTGTTTGTTGCATAAGCAATTACTCAAATTTCTTCAATCCCTGTTATAAGATACTGATTGACAGAAGTGATACAGACGTAGCCATCCAAGATGCTTTCCAATCTGGGCAACTATAAACTGGCATGCTGATGGAGTTACGTGCACACAAGTACACAAGCACACAAGCAGCAGAACTGATTTAAATGTCCTCTTCTAGAAGATAACTTTTGAAACAGGATGCCATTTGTTTTAAGCTTCACTTTTGATGAATTTCACTTTGTCTAAGCTCATAAATTACAATTCTGTTTTCCACACAGCTTTTGTGTGCTGCTCTATGCCAGTCCTTGCACACTGTTTTGACAACTGACTGTAGGCAAGCCAGTACAATTAACAGACTATTATCATTAAAGCAGAAGAATAATTGTCAACTGGACCTAACACTGCTTTGATACTAAGTGAACTGTTTTCTCATAAATACAGTATGGGGTGCATCAAAACCCTTGGTATAAATCAGTGTCATGACATAAGGCTGTCTGCTGATCTATTGGCAATCAGTAGTGTGATAGTTTAGCTTAATTGGTGACCTATTTTACTGAGTGTCTATCACAATGATGCAAAGCAGCAGTCTGTGTTTAAAGATACACATTTTTTTCTGTATGTACAGTGCACTTTTGTCTGTGGACATGCTAGTGCTTTTCAGGCATGGAGGACAGAAGCTGTTCCTACACAAGCTATCTGTATAACACGATAAATAAATTGCCACTGATGCCTTCATTGCATGAAACGTCATGATGTTGGAATACCATCCAGTAGTAATCCTCCATACACAGATGTTGATAGTGTTGGTAATATAAGCTTGACAGGGGCCCATGCACAAGAAAAAACTCCACATTCCTTTTCCTTAGTTATCTGGATCCATATCTTAATCAAAACCCAGTCTTTGAAAATTCAGGGATGACAATGTTAGATGATCAAGAATATGTAATTTGAGAGTGAGGACCACATTGCAGAATATCAGAAGGAATGTTTTTTTACAAGCAGAATAAAGGTCATGCCACCTCAAGGGTAACTGATTAAAAAGGAGGAGTATATCACCCATAGAGGCTTTAGCATGCACTGTGTGACTGTTAGGATTTCTGGGTATGATCATGTTAGGC
Organism: Loriculus beryllinus; assembly: GCA_039877255.1. Lineage (NCBI taxonomy): Eukaryota > Metazoa > Chordata > Aves > Psittaciformes > Psittacidae > Loriculus > Loriculus beryllinus. The sequence continues at coordinate 1,763 of JBCJKH010024261.1, read as the reverse complement.
TGTGAGCTTATAATGAATGTGCATGTTATTTTCAACCAGGCACAGTAAGTTCAATACTTTCAGAAAGACTGAGGCACTGCACATATTTCTGCCTAGGAAATCTTTGATAAATAGGAAATACTCTTTGAAGGTTCAGTATGGCTTCAATGTTAATGCTAGTGATAGAAAATCTGAAATTAAGGTGTGCATGCATGTGTCCATTTATGTGTATGAATATTTCCTTACAAAGAGAACAAGTTTTTCTAAAAGCTTGGCAATGGGATGACTTGTCTGAGATGCAACCACATGGTTCAGCCACCAATAATTGTATAATAATGTAGCATTATGAGTGTTTAAGTGTAAAAAGAAAAGCCAACACTTCATTAAACTGAGGTTAGTCAACAGATGGTGTATAGACCGCCAATAGTCTATAAAACATCAGACGGCTGGTGCAATTTCTACACATAACAGAAGTGTCCCTGACATTGACAAGTCAGTACATGCCATGTAGCAGAACTGGGAGCTGGATTTTTATAGAGACATCACATCATTGAAATGGTGAGAAATTAAAAAAATGTGGTTTGGCTATAAATAAAATCAGGATGGTTAAAAATTTTGGTAAGTGATATGTGAAAACACACAAGTTGGTCTGTAGGTTATTAAAACCCTGCTTGATTCTTTGCTTAAGACTTGACAATCATGACCACATAAACAGTAAAATTTCAGCCATAGTAACCATCAACTGCTGTCTCTTTACTGGCTTTTACATAAGTGCACTAATCCTCTCCTTGCAGGTGCTGAGGACCTGTGAAATGTTACGTTCTGATGGCAGTACTGCTCTAAGTTCCTAAAGAAATGGAACAATGTGGAAGGTCTTACCAGTGGAAGTATGGAAAAGTTATTTTTAAGTAGGCTGGCAATATTTTACATACATGATAGGTGGCTCATCTGCTATCAGGTATTAAAACCTTTTACTCTTTTACAGGAAAGTAGAAACAAAAAAAGAAAAAAAAAAAAAGGGGCAAAGGCAGAAGTTCCAAAAGCTGCCAGAACTCATACACTGAAACTAGAACTTGATTTTACAGCATAAAGAAGTAGAGCACGTAGGCTTAGCGCAGCTCAAGACAACTTTTCAAAAAGACATGGATGTTTCTGCAGGAAAGAGGGAGATAATAATGATAACAGTTGGAAAATGCCTCCGTGCTAGTCTGCAGATAAAAGAGATGCATCTTGTGCTTGGAGAATAATTTGAAATTGACAAATGTTGCTATAACAAAAGCGCCATTTAGATCAGAAAACAGACAGCAACTTAATACAACAGACAACACATTAATAACTTTGATTACTTTCCTTAACTGCTACAAACTTAAAAGAAGCATTGTCATCTTAAAAGCACAGTAGCAACTGGTATGGCCTTCTCTACTACTTACTGCATGCTTCTGTCTTGTTTTACAGATTTGGAACCCCATGAAAGCCTACTGCAGGAAGATAATGCTTGTAAGAAGCAGTTCTTATAGGGTAAAGAAAAATACACGTGCATCTTCCCTTCAAGCATTTTCGATGTGGAAGTCTTGAACTCACTCTCTTGCATATCATGTGTTTTAGTCTGTGAAATTTACAGTAAAGCTTGTCAACAACAGAGAAGATAACTCCATTGTAAAAAACTGAATGTTAGGTGCGTTTTGTGTTCTTTGGGTTGTGGTTATTTTTTTATTTTATTTTATTTTATTTTATTTTATTTTATTTTATTTTATTTTATTTTATTTTATTTTATTTATTTTATT
>JBCJKH010024260.1:0-37111 GCA_039877255.1 Loriculus beryllinus | reverse complement strand
GTTCTGCAAACATTAGGGAGGTGAAAAGAGAGAAGACATAAGGAATGGTCTTCTTCCTTATCCTAAGTTCTTCCATTAAAAAGAAACAAACAAACAAAAAAAAAAAAAAAAAAAAACAAAAACCAAACCCACAACAATCAAACACACAACCCCTTTCAAACAAAACAACAAAAAAAAACCCCAAACAACCCAAAACAAACCACAAAACCCCCAACTACCTATAAAAGTCAATTTTGCAGTCTGTTTTTTTAATAAATAAGATCTGTTTATTCTAAGATGTTTATGACTTAAAAGTCTCACATATTTCAAGAAAATCCAAGCTCTCAGCATCAGCATCTCACTGCAAGAATGCTAAAGTCAAAGCACAGTTTCTATATGGAAGCAAAAATTCATAGCCATACATCCAAAAAGGTGAGCCAACTAAGCTCTGTTCACCATCCAGAAGGAAACTGGATGAGCAACCCTAAACAAAATAACTTCAGAATTTCTAATTTTGAAAATATGAGCCTAATAATAAACAAGTACTTGAAACCTTCATCATGCTTTCCCAATTCTATTATCTTCGCACTGCTATTCCAAAGCATTTTGCTTTCAAATGATGAAGACTGTGTTCCTGAGAGCTTTAATTAAAAATACAGTTTAACACCTGAAGATGCAAGCAAGCTTTTATTTCTCTTGCAAAAAAACTGTTGACATTGTTGAATACATAGGCACTTGAGTTAATGCATCAGATCACAAGCAAAACCCCTGCCGTATTGGAGTCAGTCATATTTTTGGCATTGACTTCACCAGAACCCAGATTGTGAGCGTTGCCTGCAGCAGACCAGTAATTCTCAGAGCCTCTTTTTCTTTTTTTTATTATACCATTCTTTTAGAACACAAGTAGGATGCCCTGACATTCATGACTTTAAGAGGAAACAGAAACTTAATTTTAACACAGTGAAAATGTTAATCTAATGGTCAAATCAGAAAACCTTTCGGAAAAGTCTCATCATGATTACATGCGAATTACCACTGATGAAAACAGGTCACATCATAAAGGTCTTAATTCACAGTATTCCACAACCTATGAAGTGACTGCATCTTTCTTGCATAGATTTCAACTCAGAGAGCCGCACAGGAAAAAAGCAGAGACCTAATCATCACAATTTGCAATAGCTAGCCAGAAGTCAGTAACCAAACACATACCTTATTGTCCTGCCTACACTGCTTCCCTTCATATTGCACTCATCTGTGCAATGTGTATGGCACAATATATATTAATGGGCTGCCAGAATCCAATGCTACAGTTTATACTCTCCCAGATAGACTGTAATGGTCTTTTGGATGTAAATACTGCATTTTGATGCACATAACCCATGACTCGGATAACATCCACTGCTTTTCAGATCTTCCTGAAAGCAGATTCTCAAGATAACCATAACTGTATCAAGGCTAGGGAAAAGGGCAGAAAACAGTAGCAGCACATCTTACAGAAGCAAGACGGGTGCTCCAGGGAAAACCTACTTCTGTATTACCTACTCATTCCATGCATTCCATTGAATACAGGCATTCATCTCTCGCCTACATTCAAGAAAGCATTGTAACATGTTAAAGAATAAACTTTTCAGAAGAATTTTGACACTCCCAGAAACTCATATGAATGTTATGTTACAGCACTTTAGCACCAGTAAACAGGCTGTGGGTGCCACAGAAAAACTATCGCATTTAAACAGGACTACATATAATTTTGGATGACAGGATAGTGAATCCAGGAAAGTGTTCTGTCACAACAGTATTCCCTAAAATTAAGGGAGAGCTGCAGAATTACGCATTCACCAAGATGCTTTGTTGGGTGGAACAGTAACTGAAATATTATATATATTAAAAAAAAAGAGCAACAAGCACACACCCCCATACACTGCCAATCTTTTTCGCTACCAATAGCATTTGTAAGTAGACCACCAGACTCCCAATTCTTGACTTTCTGCCAAATAGTTTTTGCAATATGTTTCTCTCCTAAAAAGTTATCTCTGAATGTTAAAACAAGCTTGACAATAATAGTCAGATGGCATTTATCTGCACAACAAACTCAGTTACAAACCATCAATATTTATTAGATATAAATCTCAAGCCCTCTTGCAAGTTATAACAAGTTATACAAATTAATCTTGCTCAAGATACTCAACGTATTTTGTAACTTCAACAACATTAAACCAGCACTCATCAAGTAGCCCTTGTCATAGTCAGCAGCTGTTTACACTTTATGCACCTTCATCCTGTATCTGCCTAAACTAACAAAATTAATATTCTAGCTTCCTTTCTCTTCTCACACTTAAGCTTCAAGGCAAAAGTGTGTCAGGTTAAAGAATGGAAATAATAATTTATTATTAACATGCAGAACTTGCACAGATCTGAGGAAAACAAAGCATTTGCAGCGTGAAACACTGAAGGTGGTGTTGTTTTGTTTTTTTAAAAAGGCAGCAAACTTGGAAAGGGCTTACAATTACAACTTAAACCTTTGGATCTTGCTAAGAACATCTGTACAAATATTTGAGAAAAACTATAGCAAGTAGTACCTTTAGGCAAAATTAATAGATTTTTTTATAGTGCTCTTTAAAACTTCAATATTGAATTGTACAGTAAGCTGATATTTTCACCAGTAATTAAATCACTACATGAAGAATCAGAGCTGCAAAGTTCCTTAGCTTCCCTTAAACCCAAAACAAGACAGCACAATGTACTTACAAATTTCTGCTGTGCTCCTAAAATTCTGCCATCAAAAATACTCCTACACCAACCTCCTGTTAGGAGGTACAGAGGCTGCAATAAAAGCAAGCCAGCAGAACACCTGAGGGATTTCAGAGTTTAATTCGGCAGCTGATGATATTTAAGCATATGGTCAACGTAAGCACTTTCTGAATAAGGACAAAATTAACATGCGCTTGATTGAACTTGAGCTCAAACAGACTTAAAATTTTACTCGAAACTGGTTCAATTAACAGTCACACAAAACAGGCTTGAATACACTGTCTCTCTTCCTATATACATGGTTTTTAAAGTAAAATACCTTTTTATAGGTAACCCTCAACGTTCAGCAACTTCCTCTACTGATTTAATGAAGAAATGTTTCTGAAGTAAACTATGCACATCCCCCCCCCAGATGATTCAATACTGAGGATTTGTCTCCAAGCAAATGGCTCAAAGACAACAATAGTCACTTTATTCTTCCCACCCAAAACAAAAGCTGCAATCAGTGACAAGTGTCTTCCACAGGAAACAAACCCAATCAACCAACTAAATTATTCTACACAGTTTTAAGAAAAGTTAGGTAAGCTTTATTGATTTAATATCAGAATAAACCTTATTATAGAAATACATTTTACACTTTTGCCCAATATATCATCTGATTCCTCTGGCTGAAACACCCTTAAATGCACTCCTCAATGACTTCTGGAAATATAGTATAGACATACACACATGTATGTTCCTTTAAAAACATAGTGTTTGGGAACGTACAGTAGCTGGAGGGCAACGGCATCATTGTGCAGTGCCAAGTGCCAGTAAGCTCAGTGAAACATCTTAGACAACCAAGCATTACCTTCTGCTTATCAAAAACGATCACTGAGCAGTGTTTCTCATTTCTGAAACACCTAGAGAAAACTAAAGCAAAGTTCCAAGAACAGTGATCAAATTACATATTTTCAAAAGAGAAATAAAACAAAAGCAATTTCATCATATTCCAGCCACTCTCTTCCTGGAGAAATCTTAAGTTTTAAAAGCTCCATCTCTTCGCTTGTTACTATTTTGTCTTTCCATCTCAAAAAGATATGAAAGTCGGTTGTAATGCAAGGCTAATTCAGTCTCTAATTAGTTTGAAATCTTAATAGCCCCAATCTTGTATGTTAAAACTAATTTTTATCACATCTGATGCTTCATGGATGTGTCATATTCTTACTATGTAGATCAGCACTTGTCAAAATTTTATTATGAGCAGCATAGTATGGAGGAAAGAAATTTCAAATATCAGATCATGTTGTGACAATGCACCAAAAAGCACACAGCTTGAAAACAAAGCAGCCGAGTCTATTCAAGGGATGGAAGCCTTCTTCCCGAAAGAGAATTTGGGAAGATGATCTCCAGTCTTTTCAGAATTCTGGGTACAGGTTGGCTTAAACATTAGAAAGGGAGAGAAATGTGTACCGATACAAAAATGTGCACTCTAACAGCTTTTATCAGGTGTTGCACTTGACAGCTACACTAAGTAAAATATAAGACATCCTCTTTATTCTTTATACATAATTTCTAATCAACTGCAGACATTAAAAGAGCACGAAATAAATGTATTGGAGCAAGTCTGGTTTTCTTGACATGATGGGTCTATTTGTTGCAGCTATCTCACTGGTAGAGGATGCACTCAACCCAATGAGATATAAAATTTTGTATTCCTATTATATAATCTTATCTTCTGTCATCAGCAACTACATGAAAAGGAGCTTCAAATTTACTCTAGTCCCAGCAATCTGACTTGGATACATTTTAAAGATGTAAGGATAGTCTCAGCCGACTCGTATTATCCCAGTGCAGCAGCGGGTAAGTGCAAACCACTTTGCCATTGAAAAGTTTCTTTCCAAGATGTGACTCGTGGAAGCCAGTTTAACAGCCACATGCTCATCAGTCCCATTACAAAATCACCACAAGGCTTGGCACCACATGCAATATTTCCAGGAAGGAAGACAGATGCATACTGGCATAGACAGAAGTAACCAGATGAAGGAACACAGGCAAGGCAGTAGAAATGCATGATCTGCATCACCCCTCATCAGACCTGCCTCAAAGGGATGATGTTCATCACATCCTTCACGTCACACACTGAGAAACTGAAACCTGCAGATAACCATTACAGCTGAGGGTTAAAACCTGGGCTCCTGTTTGCTGCTATGCCCTGGCATGCCTTGAACCCCATGAAAACATCCACTTCAGGTACTGTACAGGTCAGAGATTTTGACTGACAGATTTTATCTCCACTGAAATTATGATATGCTTAGGCATAACTTGACATGGTCTGGGTCTACACCTCTGCAACAGACTGCATACAGTGACTTTCTGCATGTGTTCTAATAAAATCATTCATTTTAAAAGAATGGTTGCACAAACTCCTGCGAAAGGAAAGCAAGAGCACAGGCACATATAGCTGAATTTGTTACTATGAACTGGACTCCATGGTTTCTTTCATGCAACACTCAGCCAACTGTATGGTTTTATAAGGTGCCAGAGGAATGTATTTCCTGTTATCCGAAACATATCACATCTAGAGCACATGAACGACAGTTTGTGTCAAGTATCTACAATAAACTAAGAGGGCTGTCAAGTCTGATGGCATATTAGTTTGTCACTTGTAACAGGCAAAGCTGTGTGAGCAGATTAGACAATGCTACATAATTTAATAATTTTATCATCTATTCTACTTGACATTACCTGCTAGTCCTCATGATTTCATCTGCCTGTGAGACTATGTGCCAGATACAGAGCCTTTTTACTAAAATTAATACTGTCTACCCATACACAAATGCCCATACACTATTTAATCCATAAAGGCAAGCTTGGCTTTCAACACCAAAAACTTAAAAAAAAAAGCACCTCCAACTTTAATTCCTGGAAATTCACATGTACAAGTTCAAAGCAGCTCTTCTAAGGGGCTAAGTGGAATAAGATCTCTTTAGGCAATTAAAATATATAACATGTACTTACAGACCTTTAATCAAATTCACAGAAGCAAAGCTTTAAATACTGACCCTCTGCAGGGGATGAAGCATGAGAGAAATTGAGATATTAAAAAGAAGAAAGAAAAATGAGGGGAAAAAAATAAGAACAATGCACTACCAAAAAGCCTCTGACAGCAACATTTTAAGAAAATCAAATACATAGATGGTATCTGAACTACTATATATATATACACACACACATACATCCATGTATGCCCTCCAGTTACCCCAAATTAAGGAAATAGTTATCAATGAGTAGAACAAGGGAAAGCACCTACACTTGAACCAGCAGTGGTTTTTAAAAACCAAGTAGCAAATCTGCCACATGCATGTACTTGCAAGAAAAGTTTGTGCTTGTATTGTAGCTTTCTTTCTAAACACAGCTTCTAGTTCTAAGGCTCCAAGGGAAGTGGGAACAGAAGAGAAGCAAACAGATTGGTTTAGGACCACAGGAGGAGTTAAATACACACTGAGTAAACTAGTTACAACTGGAATTAAAATCTTCCCAGGAAATACTGTTTCCAGATTCCTTTACTCTGCATATTACTCATTTCAGACTTCAGACAGGATAAGAATCAAAATCTTTGCTCCAATTCTTGTGGCCTATAACCCAGGAAACAAACAAATTTTAGTAGCGAAATATCACTGCTTTCATAAAATATATGGAGAAAAAAAATTGTGCGTGTGTATGTGTGTGCTCTGATATTTTTTTTTTCTTTTGTCCCTGGACCACAATTCTTCATTTTACACTGTTGTAACTTGCTCAGCACCAATATGCACTGCAAATTCCTGGGACAGATAGATTACTACATCCTTTGAGGCATTCAACCCATGGCTTAGAGATGCAGCACCACCTGTAAGTGCTTACAACAAAATTCTCTGTTTACCCTGCCCAAAACTGCCAATGTGCCCATACAGTCTTAAGTATTCACAACCTACAGGAACAACTCTAAGATACACTGGGCATCAGTGAATCAGTGTACATATTACCTGCCTTCTCTGCAGGTGTTGAGAACTTAAAAACTGCTTTTGGGCAGATGCAATCCCAAGGGGACAAAATGGGCCAAAGACTTTTCCCTCAAACTTCTGCAGCTGACCACAGCTCAAAGAATTATCACAGCTAAAATCATCACAACTAAAACGGCAGCAAACCCAGGAATGGGGATAAGGCCTCAGCCAGCTCCCAACTATGGAAAAAGAGCTTGGTTATGCTGAAAAAATTTCCTCTTCAAATCTGTTATCTGCCCACAGAGAATCAGGCTATCAATTTTTAAAGGGTATTTCTTTTAACTAAACTCCTGCAATATATTTTATGTAAGATTACATTACTAAGAATTTCCATGGGATTTCAGGCATGAAAAGTACCAGTTACGTCCTCCTCGGAAGAATGTGTGGAGGTAGGACAAGGGAGAAAACACTATGCCTTATTGGTTTATGTATAAAGCATCTGCATGATCACCTTTTTATGTAAAAAAATCCAAACAAGAAAAACATCTTCTCCAAAGTTTGATGAAATCAGAAATTAACAAGTCTGCAAGGCGGAATGGCCTCCCCTGCAACAGCACAGCTCAAAGTGCACACACTTGTCCTATACTGCTTGCAAGAAGTTACAACTGGGAAACTATTTCAGACAACTTGGGCTCAGAGCCACCCAAAGATATAGCTAATGTGATGCAAAGTCATAAACTTACCCCTGTAACGGGCAAAGGCTTGCTTCATGTTTCTGGAGACATCATGATGCTGTAAAACACACCCAGCTGAGTAGCCCATGACAAAAGCTTATGTTCTTCACAATGCAGAAATGGATGGTGTTCAGATTCAAACATCCTTATCAGTATTTACTCTTAGCAAACTAGTTTGTTTATTTTTCCTTTATGTTGCAGATATTTGTGCCACTTCTCAGAGATTTATGTAATACTGACCTAAATCAACATTGACAGGGATCAGCAACATACCCATTTGATGTTTTCAACTGCTCTAGGTCTAGGAAGTCTTTCAAATGGGTTAATCTAAAGATACGGAGACATTCTAGTTTACTAAGCAGCTGAAAACACAAACATGATAAAACAGAGTCAGAATGACTGGGAAAGCTACTCAACTGGTTCTCCTGATGCCTCCTCAGTACAGGTTGTTAATTAGGATACTGAACAACTGCCTTGCTATTGTTTTCGTGCAAGATCCTTGATGACTAGCTCTGCTTCCTGTTTCCATCAGTACTATCATGGCTAATAAATCACTAACTGTGTAACAGCTGATCACTGCATTACATTTCTGTTGTAATGCCACCATATACAGAACAATTTATTTAAAAGTGAATTTGGCTCTTCTTTTAACCTCTATCTCTATTACTGAACATTAAAAAGGTACAGTAATTATTTCAGCCACCACCAGAAACTGCAAGGAAGACCACATATGCAGTGAGCATAAGAGACAGAAGTGACAGAAATTGATAAAAACTTCATCACATGGCTGACACCCCATATATCAAAGCTCTAAATCTCATTCTCTGCTTGCCTCCAATTTCCATCAAAGCCTGCCAGCTGCACATTTATTGAGAAGTTTGTGATCTGACAGCCACTGTATTACCAACGTTAATGATGCATCAGTCTCCAGAATTACTGGGGAAACAGTCCAATTGATTTTATTATTATACAGAGTCCCTTACATTTAATTTCAGGCGGCTTCCAACCACAAATTTTAGCAATAACTAAAAATGCTACACAGCTGATGCACAAAACACTATGGCTCAAGACGGTTATCACAGCTTCATGCCACACTGTTCTCCCTCCAGGAGAGCTTCACATCACTCAGATGCTCCTGTGTGACCCAGGAGTTCTTGGTCCATAACTAAAAGGGCTTATGCATTATGGTGTGATAAACAGGGCACACCGCTAATATTCAGTAATTCGGCCAAGAAAGCTACAGACAGACACCTCACAAAAAAAGAAAGAAAACGTAACAGTTTTCCCAAAATCTCAGAAATCTCTGCTATTGAAAACTAGGTAAGATTTAATGGGGTGGGGGATACAGACACGAATGGGGGGCAACACAACAACTGAAATTGTTTCCACAGGTACCATAAATAGAGACTACACAAGTTCCTTACAGCAAATAGCCCACAATAGTCTGTCCTTTTCATCCCAGAAGACTCTCTTCACTTAAAAACCACACTAATGACTACCACAGCTACTAAAATGATGCAGTATAAGAAACGAAACTTGTAGGGTTTCTTTTGAATCATAACTATTTTAAACAAATACCTAACTTGAAATTTCCAGTGTCAGTTGGGAAAGAAGCTCCAAGAGATATCCAGCATCTATTCCTAGAATTTTCCTAGAATATTCCTAGAATAGATGCTTTTTTTTTTTTTAATCTTTTATTTTTTTATTTTCAGCAAGCCTGGCAAAGATACCTAACAGAGCACTGCTGCTGACGCTTCTTAGATTTGGAAGAGAGTAAATAAATTCTGTCACAGTTTCAATAAAAGTCATTTTAAAGCTCCGCATCTCCCAAAAAAAAGCAAGAGAAAAATACAGTTTTCCTTCTCTATTTTTAATCTCATAACTTCATTTTTTCCAAAGGTCATAAACAAAGTATTTTCAAGCACTTGGATTAACAGTGGTTTACTCACTTATTTTGACAAGACAAGGTCTGCAACATAGTGACAAGAGAAATGTATCAAATGGAACAAACAAAAACTGCTGCAGAAGTAGAATGAGATCCTTTCCCATTTAGCTTTTATTTTTTTCTTGACAACAGCAATTTAATGATTTTGAGTTTTGTAAAAAATGAATTTGAGTTAGAGGAGACAGATTTTCAAACTGATCGATATGAATGCTTTAGAAAACCTGCTACAGAAGGAAGTATGGTATCTGCTCATACAGAAACTCCTTCCCAACTCCAAAGCAAGATCTCAGATTACAAGCACTACAGAAAAAAACCCCAAAGATAATCACTAGCAAATGCACCAAGAGTAACAAGCTGCTTCCAGATGTGTACTGCAGCCCAGAGCTTACACAAGAGTAAGCGGTAGGAAATGCTGCTCCATTTTTCTTTCTTGTACGCTTGCAGTCTGCTATTTTAGAAGCATGCAGCATATTCGCCTTTGAGGAACACAGATGAAGTTGGCTTAACCTGCATCCTACTCCCAGGCTCTGCTCCCCAAGCAAAGAGTAAACATATCTGGACAGAATAATTACCTGTATTAATTATGGTATCACCTAAAATGGATCCCAGCCTTAACTGTGTCTCAATTCACAAGTTTAGAGGTAAAGCCGTGCTCCTGACTGCCCACCCGATGCATGCCAGAGGGGCAGTTCAGCTGCTATTAATCCATTACAGAACACAGCCTGCAAACGCAAAAGACTCACTTCAGTCAGTACAGCCAACAGTTCAGCAGCTCCCGAACAGGAGCAGAAATGTCAGAGGAAAGGGCAGAGCAGACCGGCCCCTGTGAGCAGGAAACTGAACAGACAAGCCCAAAGCAGGAGGTGTAGTGTGGGTTGGGTTTTTTGTTGTCGTTGTTGTTGGGTTTTTTAGTTTTTAAACAGTACCTAGTTATCCACATAAACACATACAAAGCTTTCACCCATAGTTATATCTGGTAGCAAATGCAACAGCTACTTTGTTAGCATTCCAGAAAACAAGCAAACCAGGCAGGAAAACACAATTGGTTTGAGGAAGCAGAATCTTCCAAGTATCTTCCTGATGCATAAATTTAAATACGCAGACAGTTTAGAGGACAGTCCCAACCAAACCGTTTTTGCTTTACTGGCACAGCTTACATTCACAACACACACACACACACATAAACAAACCCAAAAAATCACATTCATTACTTCGCAATATATGTAATAGACTGAATTCAGGCAACTAACAGTGAATTCATTAACTTGGGAACAAACAGTTCCTATAATTAGTTACCAGAAAATATTCAACATGCATTTACAGGTTTATTCTTGAATCACTAAGTACAACTCGAGGCACTAAGGCTGAATTACCTTGGGTGGAGGGACTGGAACAAAAACCCCCAAGTATTTGAACTACCATCAGTTACTCCATTATTCCCTAGATCAAGAAGCAAGTGACACACTGTTTATTTGCACATACAGCCAGTCCTGTTTGTTAGAAAGCTGCTTTCCAATGCTCAAATTGACGATTTCTGTAGGTAGAACACTAGCATGAGCAAGCTGATAAAAATCACGTTAAACTAGGACTTTTATCTCTCTTATACAGCTGGTGTAGACGCAGGCAGTCATACCACTATTAATGTTTCAGATTATTAAAAAGACTGCTTAAGTGGAAAGTACTTAATATTCATGAAGTCTCTTTAGCATCTGATTAGGTTCTTCCCCTTCCTCTGCCTCATGCTTCATTTATTAAATTTTTACCTGGGCCAAAAACTCAACTATGAAACAAACCACATTTATTTTGCATTTAGCAGACACTGAACGTTGCTAAACAGAAAAGGATTCCTGCCCTTCCAGAAGCTGGAAAGGAACATTTATTCAGCAGAGAAACATACCCAGCTTTCAACTTAAACAAACAAACCCTTTTAACGTACACTGACTTATGGTAAAACCAAGTTACACTAACGTAATCTGGTCCGATAAGCCATTATTACATATTATTATATTAATGATTAGGCTCCTGGGAACAGGCAGGAAGTACATACTAATGGAAGATGGGCCCTGGGAGACTGCACTGACCAACGGCAGCCCTAGACCCTGCGTCCTCAAAGCACGGGTTCATGACTACCGCACGCAGATTACATGATGCCAAATAAATCATACCTTGTGCCAAATAAATCCCCTGGGGGAATGACGACAGGAAAAACCCATGCCTAACAATGAAGGTCACGATCTGATCAGCATACAACAGCGTGGTGAGTTTTATTATCATGGTCCATGCAGCTTTCTGAGAGCTTCCTAACTGCATAAATGGCCTTAAAATATTAACTTTCTTTCCTAAAAATCTTGTTGCATCAAAACTGCTCCTTAAACTTCACCTCTAGTAGGCCTCTCCATGAAAATGGACTCGTTTTGTGAGAACCAACAACCTGAGCCACATCCTCCCATCATGTGAGCTTAAAGCTTTCACAGTATCACGGAGTGGTTTGGGCTGGAAGGGACCTTTGTGCTGTTCCACTTCACGAGGTGAACGCAGAGCCATTCGCACCCAGGGGCTGAGGCATTCCCAAGCCCCCAGCACCTCACAAACATCATCTGCCACATCCACCACAGCCAGCTGCACACAAGATGGAGGCCTTGGCCAGGACAGGGACAAAACTCTGTCATGGCAGGAGGGCGAGTACGGCCCAGCAGCCCATGCCACAGGAGAGCACAGCTCACCTCCTCGGTGTTGATGGTCAAAGGCCTAATTCCACACAGCATTTTTTAATTAGCTCCACTGCTCTTGCTCCAGAGGCACCCCAGGGAGCCTCACACCCTTGCCACACAGCTTGGAATGGTGTGGGGTGCCCTGGGGCACCAGCAGCCATGGCACAGCCCCTGCCACCCCCAAGAGATGGCTTATCCTCATCACCCCTCCACTAAGAATTAAACAAAACTTAAGCTCTTTTTTAAAAAAAAAAAAATAAAAAAGTCTTGATTTTAAGAGTTTAAAAAAAAAAAAAAAAAAGATGTGAAGTCGCTTTAAGTTCAATGGTAATAAATAAGTATAATAATGAGGCCTAAGCATGGAGGCAAAGTTAACCACAATCCCGGGACTTGATCCAAGTCTACCATGACAATAGGAAAACATTAGAACTATAACATTCAAAATATTATTTAACTTTTAAAGTCTTAGCACAGTTCAAAGTCTCCTTTGTGGAACAGCCCTTTTGAAAATGTCGGTTGCCTTCCAGAGACCATTTCCTCCTCATCAGGCCCAGCCTTATTTAAATAGTGAGGAATACCAGCAAGAACAGGAACTGCTGAGCCAGGGAGGGAGAAAGTCCTTAAAAAGACTGCAAAATTCCTAAATTCTGGTAAAAGGCCTAATCCTATATAATGATTTACAAAGTGACAAGGAAAATAGACTTACTGTGACAGTCTGAAATCAGACCAACATAAATAAAGTCACAGCTCACGTGGTCACAGCCTCCCCAACCGCCTTTTCAGCCTCCATCGACCTGCCTGATGATTCTCTCCCACCTATCCAGGCGTCCCTCACAGCCAACACCTAGCTAAAAGCGACCAAACAACTCAAAAAGCAAATTACTCGCTCCAAAGTTAGAAGTCTTTCCAAGACACCAGCCCATTGATTACCACCGGAGCAATTCACACGTAACTCCTCTTTGTACGGTAACCTTGGATTAAGAAAGAAACGCTCAACTAATTATCCCTCTCTCCTCTCACAAAAATAACAAAACCTTAAACCTAAGAGTTCTGAGCCTTTATTCATTAAGCTCCCGACTGCAGCACTGCAGCTGCAGTACGCAGAGGCAAAGCACACTGCCAAGTATTAGCAGACCAAGCTCACTAACCATTTTTCTGGCCAGTTAGTGTGATGTGGGTCAGGAAGGCCTGATACTACTTATCTATGGCTTGTTTTGACATACAGAAGACTCACAGCCACATTTAACCATTTCTTCGCTGCAGGGCAGCGGAGGCAGTGGCAGGGCTGCCGGCCCACGTCCCCTCCACCACGGGGCCCCGCTTTGCTGTGCACAGTGCGGTTACACGGGTACGGAGGGGCGAGCTTCCCTTCACTGATGCAAAGCCATTCAGCTTCCAGCTGCACAGCCAAAAGCACCCGAGAGCGCTGGCGAGGGACCAGCTGCTCTTCCCTGCCTCCACAGCACCAGGCAGCTGCACTGCCGCTCTGTGCGGACCCACCCGACACCAGCCCACACCATGCCCTCCAGCCCACCCCTCCCAGCTTCCGCACTGTGTAAAATGAGGGGGACCTCCCAAAAAATGAAGGCAGCCTCTTCCTTTTCCTGGATCCGAGGTCTCTTTATACTGCTTCACTTTGCTGCCTCCTCACAGCCAGCATCTCTTTCTGTAACCTGAAATTACTGAATAAACATGACAAATGCCCCCTCCCCACCAGAGCCATGCCAAAGACTGTAAGCAGGTCATTAACTGCCAAGGTCATCTTGTTTGTGAAAAAGAAAGGAAAACATTACCATTAAGACTCTAATATGGTAAAACAGCAATGCCAGCAACAAGGAAACATAAGCTTAATGTTTCCTTTAACCCTTGCCTAAAAACACATTTGAAGTCATCTGATTCAACCATACGACTTTGCAAATTACCATTCATTGAGGTGGTTTGGGGTAGATTCAGCCCAATTTCACACTTGCACTACACACACACACCCAACACTTTGTGCAAGATCTGTTGTTAAACCTCTTATCTAAGCAGAAAATAATGAATTAATCTGGTATTTTGAAACTTGTCATCAGGAGAGCCACCCACCCCTTCCTGACCATACGCTTTTAGGGCACACTACTGCATCTTTGAATGACCATATGGGACCAGCCTATGTGGAGCAGCAACACCCCTGCCTATCCCCAGCAGACTCCACAGCCCTCCCTTTCCTTCAGGGAGCATATAAATTTTTCTCCATCTGACTCTTAACTA
Source organism: Loriculus beryllinus (assembly GCA_039877255.1). NCBI lineage: Eukaryota > Metazoa > Chordata > Aves > Psittaciformes > Psittacidae > Loriculus > Loriculus beryllinus. Next base: position 22,779 of record JBCJKH010024260.1, on the reverse strand, counting down.
CTGTTTGTCCGCAGACTTGTAAAATACACTAAGAAATGCCTAATGAGACACTGATCTGGCATACAAATGTTCTCTTCCATCCATTTCCCCAGCGGGCCCTTGCCTGAGCAGCACATGCACTGAGGCTGTAATTTGTTTGCCAGCTCTCCAAGGAAGGAAGGAAGGAAAGTGGGCGGGTGGGTGAGAGCTGGAGTCGGCACAACATCAGCACATGGCTGGCTTGCACGTGTTTTCAGTCCTTACTACTAAGAAAAAATATATATATATACACACACACACATACACCACACAATACTCTAAAAGCCCAAAGGAAAACAGGCAGGTTGCTAGGATAACAATGCTTCCTTCACACCAGCATCTAATCAATAAGTAAAATCCACACCTCTCAAGACAAAGACTGGTAAGTGCTGAGCTTTTGAGACCCTACCAAAAAGGCATTACTTCTGAATTCCAGGTAGCCCAACCTGTACGTGACCTGTACTTGCAGGGACTTCATAAATTATTTATCTTACAGTAGCACTGTGAAACCAGCTTCTGCAGAACTGAGGAAGCCCAAGCAAGAGATGGAAGACTGCGTAATTAACCCCATTTTATTACTGGGACACACCGGCACTCAAGAGTTCAAGCAATCTGTTCAAAGTTACTTGAGAAGTCTGGAGGGGAAGAATTAGCTGAATCAGACAACCACAGCCCTGAGTTCAGTGACCCAAAGCCAAACCTCCTGCCCTCTAACTGAACACTTAACTCTTGCTGGAGAGAATCTGAACACATAGACAAAAGACTCCAGCAGGTTGGTAAGCCAGCTGTTACCTTGCCTGCTGCTGCTGGGAGCAGTTACCCAGGAGGCTGGTTTTGCATTGTCTGAATGCACCTCCTTACAGCACAGGGCCTTGAAGCATTTCAAAAAAGCTTTTTTGAAAAATATTTTAAATATTTTAAAAACCTGAAATAGGTTCCAGACTGCAAATATTTACACACGTTCTTACGTGCAGGGAGTGCAACTAAGTTTAAAAAAAACATTTTTATGTCTAACTTTAACTATGTACATAAATATTTACAGGATTGTGACTTTGATTTTCCTCCCATGTGCTCAGAACATCACCTGGTTCTTGAGTGACTGGGGACAACGAAACGAGCTGCTCAGTTTCGTATGTTATCCCTATCCTGCATTGCCTGGCTTGTAAACAGAGGAGCAGCAGTGTAGAAATCCAAAACCTAAAACCCAAAGCTGCTTTTAAGTGATTAGCGTTCTGCAAGAAGAGTGTCAAAGAAACAGACTGAAACTTGAATAACTGTACATATTTTGAAATCTCATGCCGATTAAACCGAACAGGATACTAAACGGATGCCGTAAACCCATTTTATTCTCTTCCTACAAAAACTTACATAGGAGTTACTTACATGAGAGTTAGCAACGAGGCACCTCATGTGCCTCAGTAGCTATTTCCCTGGTGTGCACGCAGATAAACCCCAGACCTCTACAAGCAGGGGGGTTTAAAGGAGTTTCTGGACCTAAAACAACAAAAACCCCAAAAAACCCAAACAAAATAAAAAAACCCTATCACACTAAACCAAAAGGCACAGCAAAAAAGCCCTCAAGGCATCTAACATGTTTTAGTAGTCTAATCTAAGTTTTCTTCACAATTACTAAAATTTGGGAAAAGACAAAGGAAGCTTTGGGAGTGTGAGCAGCAGCATTCCCTTCCTGGTTCCCTCAAGTAAGGAACAGCATTTCATTCCCAGGAAGCAGAGCTGAGCATGTTCTTTACCTTCTCCACCAACTCAAAGTATAGGGAGGGGGGAACAGCTCAAACCAAACAAACAAACAAAAAAAACTTAGGAAAACAAATTGCTCTTTCAACACTGGGAACTCGAGCTGCACACAAGGCTCAGATAGTTTAAACACCGTACTTTCTAGCCTCTTCCCTCTTCAGCATCTGCCGTAAGAAACATTTAAAGATAGTCATACGGACGTTACTTTAGAGGTTTATGCATTTGATAGCACTTGCACTTAGCTACTTCAACTATTTCCTCCCATAGACCAGCTATCTGCTGGCTTCCTCTGTTTGTATAGAGCTTTTGGTAGTGAAAAAAATTAAATTCTTTAAAGTGTATGCATTCTGGCTTTAAAACCACAACCACTGACTGTGTGATTCAGCAACAGTCAAAATCCCCCCCAACAGTTTTCTCTTTAAAAAGATAATTCAATATTTATTTTGTGCTTCAGCGTAATTAATGCCTTCTACAACTTTTTATTAATTTGTAATTCACTGAAGTCTCACCATTAATTTCTGAAATTTGTGCAGTTCTTGCAGCTACTGGAATACAGCACCCCATCAAATTCTAGCCCAAATTTGCCTAATGTGACATTAATGGATGCAAACAATCTCTTGCCATGGATAAGGCTAGAGAAGGAAAATCAAATGTTTGTGTACAAACCAATTTCAATAATATGCTATGAGAGTTTAATATATTAATGAAAAGGATTTTAAACAATACAATTTCACTAAATTCAATCAGTGCTGCTCAACAGATACAGCTACAAAATTATCACAATGAATATGGAAGAGGCTTATGCTATGTTACTCTTACTATCTTGACACACAGAAAGATTTCAGTATGGTGATTTGTTCAGAATATAATTAAAAGTACCAATCAAAACGAAAAAGCAAAACCTCTGCAAATGAACCTGTGCCCTTGATTTTTAGGAATGGACTATAAACTTGAAAAACTTCAAATATGGAAATGTCTGTGTAGGCTCATGTAATATTATTTGAAAACGTCATGTTTTCAGCAATAGAATGCATTTAATGGAACAGGTGCCTGTTTCAGGCATTTTTGAGAATTGGTTGCTTTGTAAAAATAAGCGTTTTACAAGAATTCAGATTTTATAAAAACAGAATTTTGACAGAAAATTAAGCCAAGACATGAGATACTCACAGTTTATGTTTTCAACTTGAAGCAATTTTATTTTTTGCTGAGATCTGAGAATAACTTATTTCTCAAATTTTCAAAAAGTAATTGGAGCTACTAAAAGCTATTTTACAATAAAGGTTGGCAGTACAGAACATCTGCACACAAAGTTATCAGCTGTATTCCAATTTGAATGTGATTTTCTTCATCAAAATCGTTATGCTGTGTTGCACCCCAAACAGCAATCTACTTAAAATCTTTCCACAACATAGGGAAAAAGCCTAGACCCAGGTTATCTGTACATGTGGTACTGGTTAACTGCAGCTAGTACAATGTTTCAGGAGAATACTTCACTGAAATTGCTTAAAGTGACCACGAACACTGGCCAGTTTTAGTTTCTTGGTTTACTTAAGGACATTTTCTCCTAAAGCTGAAGATGACTGGTTTACACATTTCTGACCAGCAGGTCTGAGGCAGCTCATTAGCATAAAGCATAAAGAGAACGCACATCCCTTAATAACTAACATGCGCCAAATAATCAGGAAGAGTACTTAATTCCATAGGACCATAAGGCACCCCACAGATGTACCCATCTATACCCAGAAGCCAGCCAGAATGATTTATTCTACAGTCCCTGAGATGATATGGCCACTTGCAGGCTGCTCTGTCAGCTTAAGCCCCCACACTCTGAGCAACAGAACACCACTAGAAACAGAGAGCAAAGAAACACAGCATGCCATGGTCCTTAAGGAACACAAGGAAAAATACTTTAAAATCACAACTGGCATTTCAAGAACACTGTGTAATGATACAGCTTATTCATATTATCAAGGTGCTCCAGCAGCTCCAGCCATCAGGCAGGGCTCAGTGTGCAAAAGGCACCATTTCAGTGCAGTTTCTTCTGCAGAGCCTCAGCCCCCCAGTGAGCCTGGAAATCTGCCAGCCTTGGCAGAGGGCATGGCTCCCGGAAAGGTGCCTCCTGTGCTAGGTGGCCTACCCTGCACTGACAACAGTAGGAGGTGGCTCACCAGCTGCTGGCTTCCTGCAGGAAAGGTGGGAAGAGCAGATGACAGCTGGAATACTTCAGCACTGCAAACAGGAGCCTAGCTCCCCTTCCACGTTTTAGCCTTTGTGACAATACATTGCTGCTTTTACCACCACAGACAGGTCTCCTAGCCACACCAACCGCAGGTGAGGATGGGCTTCAAGCTTAGTGCTACCTCTTGCCGAACTATATGGTATAAAGTTCCGACGACCTGATTTGGCAGAAAAGGAAATAATTCATTTCGGTCAAAACACAGTTTGTCCAAAGTTTAAAAAAAAAGAAAGAAAGAAGTGTCCCATACCATCCACATTAGAGCTTCCACTATGTGGAAACCAGAGTCACCATCTGCAAATGTTTCTAAGAGCCACAAAGTGAAGGGGGAACTTCGTCTGAAATGGAGGAACTAACAACCAGCAGGATGTACTACAGTGGGTTTCAGTGCCAGCTCACACATTCTCTCCCACCTCACAGGAGGTTCAACGGGATTTTAAAAAGCTCAGGGTGTCCAGTAATCCCAGACTACCCATTCCAACCCCAGAAGAGCACCAGACAGCACCAAAACAAGAACGCTGCCACACAGCCTGGCTGGGCATGGGGAGGCGTAAGCCCGCACTACCCTGGTGCCCTCAACCACAGACCAACGATACAGCTGGAGACTGAGTGTTTCCAGCATCACTTCACTTCTCCAGGTTGCTTTGCTGGAACTGGCAGAGGGCTCCAGCCTCCCAAGCTCATACACTTGATGAAGAACTTCACACAGGAACCAGCTACGGGCATCGTCTTGCAGAGCTGAGCTCTCTTCGGTTTGTTTTGAAGACTCCTGCCCAGTTCCCAGTGGCTGTATTAATAGATGACAGCACCTGATGTAGGGAAGGTTACATGCAATTTATGTTTTAATTGAGAGAGAATCTACCTGCCCTCAGCAATGGATGTCCTGGTACTCATAGGAAAACAAGTTTATGCAAATCAAAATATTGTGGTTTTAATCACCTGATCCAATCTAGTTATGAGCTGGGTTTATTATTTTCTGCTAATTGTTAGGCTGTGGATCCATCTGACTTTTCTAGGCAGGAGTGCCAGTTAAAGCACTCTTACCCACCTCCACACCTGCCATGCAACTCAGCTCCCCAGTCCTCTGCTGCTGCCCACATGATGCTTGCACAGCAATTTGAGCAGCCACACAGGGAAGCAGACTGGGGAACTGATCCAAGGGGCTGGGGGAGCAAAGGAAGAACCTATACAGAAACACAAAAGGATTTTTTGTTTTCATGTTCATCAGTTCACCGGTCTGATTCATCAGGCACCTGCAAAAACATTGATGCTAATGCAGCATAAGGGTGGAAATAACATGCAGCAGGGAACAGAGAGGCTTAAGCAGTCCTAACAGTGCAAAACCACAGGCTGAGGATGAAAACACAAATCGTCCATCTTTCTCAAAGACTAGCACATTTATACCGGGCATCATGGTATAGCTCCCACAGTATTAATGGTATTATTCACTTCTGGCTAGAAATAAACATGGAAAATCAGGAAAGACGCTGCCCCATACTAAAGCCACCCACCCTGACATAACAATGGCCCCTTGCTCCCATGTCTCACTACCTTTCCTGCTGCCCATCAACCCCATACCAGTGGCATGGCCAGCACCACCTCCAAGACATAGCTTCTCACTGTCTTCCAAAGGAGGAGACAAGTGACACAGATGGGAACCAGAGCACCTATACACTTTCCCTCTACAGGTCCTGTCTGCAGAGAGGATAAGCAAAACATCAGGACCATGGCCATGCCAGGGACAACACAGTCAAAGCCCTCTGCTGCTAGCAGCAAAGTTTGAGCAGATGTTAAGTACAGCTAATGAATGGCACCCTTCAGCAATTACAGCATTAAATCAAATGAAACTGGGAAGAGCTGTTTGGTCCAACAGCACAAAAATGCACATGAGCATGTGTGTGAACACATTTTGTATGTTAGATAAATATCATAAAACCACAGAAAAATAACTTCTCTCAGACACTTGTCAACTTCAGAATATTCTATAGAAGAAGAAAAGAAAGGAAAAAAAAAAGTGCTCCTGGAAACTGGCTGATGTATTGTTCTGAGGTGTATGCAACTGCTTGCTGTTGTCTAGGGGAACTGCAAGGTGGCTGGAGAGCTTGGCAAGGGCATCACGGTCTGAAATCCTGCTGAACTGAGCCCAAGGGGAGGCCCTGGCTGTCCCACCAGCCTGGCTGCAGCGTCCTCAAGAGCGCCTTTCATCGATACTGAGATCAAGGCAGTCATGCAGACAGTGGTATCAACTGTAACCAAATTGGCTGAAAATGAACCTTAACAAGAAAACAAACAAACAACAAAACCACACAAAAGAACACCGAAAACATCCCCAGCAAACCCCAAAGCCTTTTCTCAGTGAGCTCATCCTGCTGCCCAGTGTCTGTGAATTGGGACCCACAATCATCCCGCATTTAAATGATGCTGTTAAAAAGACCATTTTTTAAGGAATGTTTTATTTGTATTATTTAAGTAAACAATTTAAAGTATCAGAGGAAGACAAGCGCAGTCTAACCATAAATCTAGTATAGCAAAACTGAAAGCATCACTCCCACTCCTTATAGATACACAAGTACAGCTTTTACAGTGGGGATGAGACACTACTCACTGAGCCTGGCACCTCCATCAGCCACTCAGCTCCCCACAGCTGGAGCTGCCCTGCCCTCACTACTAATCACAACAAGCTCATCTGTGTTCCCATCTTTTCTCCCATCACAAAGTGAAAGCATACGAAATTCAAACAGGTAGTATTCTCAAGTTGCATGCTAAAGCTAGGAATGTCTGCCAACTGCAGCACCTTTCTGGAGCATGCAATTTGGTCTCACACTCACTTGCCTACAAAAAGTGCCAGTAACTTCTGGTTGTCAAAACTTCTACGCCTTCAATTTATCAAGATTAAAGTCGATTAGCCAAAACCCAAGAGATTAAGGTTGAATTACATATAAAAAAGGACTTCATTTTAATACGTATTCTGTCATCTTATGCTTTTAGCAATTATTACAATATGGGACATGTGTTTGACACTTATTTTTTAGTGTTCAAAAAATATTTCAGTTGCAAGCTCTCTGCCATCTGTTTCCTATCATTATGTCATTGAAATAGCTTTCATTTCTTGAACAGTAGAAGAGTTAAGATTATTTTCTGAGTGACTAGATTATTATCTCCTTTACTTAAACAGCATCATTCCAGCTTTTTTTTTCTTAAAGAGGCATATGCACTTCACCACAATTCCCGCTGGCAAGGGCTAACAAAGCAAGCTAGCTTAAAACCAGAAAAATACATCCCCTTCTCCCTATCTACCAAGAACACTCATCCGGATATTCTGAGGATACTAAATGAATAACTTGTCAGCTGCAAAAAGCATGGAAGTTTCCTCCCAGAAAGGGAAAACTCACACCTGAATACACCTTGGATGAAAACCAAGGTCCAGCATACACTGTGTGGCTTACACCATGCAAAACACCATTCCCAGTCAAAATACTAGAGCTCAAAGACTTACACCACCGAGGCTACCCACGCAAGGACGAAGTTACCCACATACAAGGAAGAGGTGGTTTCTGAGCAGTTATCAGGAGCAAGCGCAATAATTCTTACCTGGAAAATGCTGTTTGCAGCTGCTCACCGATTTGTCAGCACACACACTGCTCTTGCCTCATGATTTATGATGCTCTCTCCAGCACTGAGACTTCTATTACTGTCCTCATTTATTGCCTGCAGCTGTCATTCTCACCAACAATTCTACAGTTGTTTGTAGGTGAGGTATCAAAGGTATTTAGTGTGCACCTAGAGATGTGATTTTAATCAAACCTACTCACAGGCAGCATCTAAATGTTAGAACAACTGCACAGAGTGCAGCAATTAATGTGGACTTGACCAACCAAAACTATGACAGCCAGAAATGTTTACTCATAAATGCCTCAAAAGGATGGATGTCCAACAGGCCTGCAAACAGCTGCTGATTTGTAAATGAAGATAAAAATAGTACCCACAGATCACAAAGCCTTCCAACAGGTATTTGAACGCACAATAAATGTATTAATACAAATGCAGCAATTTCACTATGGTCAAATTGTCGATAAGGTGCTAAATTCAGCTACACCTTTCTCATCACGTACTTTCCACAGCCAGCTATTTTCCTCTTAGTCTTGACAGGTTTTCCAGCATCTCCTAAAAATCTGCTGAATCTGTCTGTTTTAGAATACTGGCAGTGGAGGGGGAAGCAGATTTTCACATCCAACAATTCCACTTTTAAAATATCTCAGTGTGTTTTCTAGACATGCAAAATTTGCAAATGAAAATGTTTCTGGGGAGCCACAAGGCACTCAATGGTTTGGAAAAGAGGTGAACAGTGTTACTAACAACTGTACCACCCTGCTCTGAGAGAGGGTGGCAGACAGCCTCCAGGTACAAACCGGACATACCACCTCCAACCTTGGCACAAATGTGCAACAGAGTACAAAAGGAGACCTGGACCTAAGCCTAATACTACTTTCATGTGTACTCTAAGGCTCCCACTCCTTAAGTCAACTGATTAGAACAGCATCACTATTTGATGAGTTTCCAGCGCTTGTGATCCAGAATGAAACTGGAAAATACGAACCCTAAACAAGCCTCAAAAGGCATATTTTGCAAAAGAATGCAAGTTCATTATTACTTAAAATTATTCTGTAGGTCTAGCTTCTGGTGGCTGAATATTTTAATGCTGGCAATTCTAAAGTAGTCTAATCAGTACTCTAAGCACCAAAATCCAGTTTCTGTGTTTTAAGTTCTTCTCTTCAACACCATCCACAGCTTGAAAACGGCACTCAGGGCAAACTCAACAATTACGGATTTACAAACAAAAGGTAGCCTGACCATCAGTGCTGTCATAGTCAACCTTTATCTACAGGTGAACAGATAGTGTCAAAATAAAAACCACAAATTAAACACATAACTCTCAAGTGGAAAAAATAATGATGCATTTTACTCTATCTTGATAAAGAGCCTTTGGTGTTGGGAAGTTGTTAATACTTGCAATGCATACAGGTATTGACTAATCCTATTATCTCTCCATGTTCCAGTCCCTTCAGCCAAGACGACAAGGTCACATTGAGAGAAGCACACAGAAGTGAGTAGTCACTAATTGTGAGCCCACATTAAACCATTAGCTGGTGTGAAGCAGCCTGCTTTCAGGTTAAGAAATAAAATCTGCTTTTAAATAGAACACTAATAGGAGCACATTTCAGAGTTCAAGAACATATGACCCTCAAACTATTCCGTGGATGCATTTCAGTCATTTAAATCCACAATATACCGTTTGTCTTCCAGTAACATTTATTAGGAAAAGTAGGTCTGAATTGGTCATGTGCACTTCATTAGGAATAGTAATTAAAAAATAATCCACCATGCAAAAGCTGAACTCACCTACACTTTCATACTTTTCTAAAATTCTATTTTTATTTCAATTTTTACTCTAACCCTGACCCCCTTCCTATATGTAACTGCAGAATGTGTATATTTGGGGTGGAAGTAACATTCCTATGCAGGGTACATGCAGTTATGTGCTTTACATATGTTAGGTATGACCACAGTTTAACCAAGTCACTGCACTCCTCTGATGTGAAAGACCCGTCCAAACGGAGCAGCTGGATCCAGCTATCTGGCACCCACCCGGTGCACTACAACACAAAGATGTCTCTGAAGTCAGACACAGGATCCTTACTGTTGAAAGCACCCCTGAGATTCCTCACCCCAGTCATCCAGGAACTGGGGAATTAGAAACAAACCAAACCAACCAACCAACCCCCACAATTGCACACACAAAACCCCCATGCAACCCAAAACTTGAAACTCCCTCCATCAATCATTATCCCATTTTTCTTGATACTGGACATCAGAATATTTCACGGGCGACGGCAGGAGCCTTCTCTTTTTTCCAAACTTAACACAGCTGAGAAGACATTTAAACTACAATTGTTCTTAGATCCAAACACAGATTCACATCCCATCCTCAGATGATGTCTTTAGGATCTGATCATTCATATGTGTATGTATGGTTTTTCACTGACAAACAACCTGACTCCTCTACTTGTGCAACTTGCATTACTCATAGGAAATCCTTGGCAGAGGCAGGCCAACATATGTTAATTACTGGGTTGCACTATAATAGGTCTAACATCTTGTTTCCCATCCAGGGTTTTTAAATAAATGCAAACAACAGTCTCTTTGGATACAAAAGTATGTATTTTTGTATCACAGGCTAAAAATATTCTACGTTAAAAACACAAATAGACCAACTGCCAGAGAATTCCTGCCTCTTCAGTATTTTTTGGGGGGATTTATTAAACAAAGAAGCCGGGCAATCTTTCAGAGAGCTTAGCATATGTGCATTCATCTTTCATTTCCTATAAACTATCCTGAAGTCAGATGTAATAATGAAAAGGGGAGCTTGACTCCCCAACCTTCTATTTCTTCTATAAACAGCTTATCAGGTAAAGTTGGCTACCAGCTTCTAAAGCAAAATAAAGCACAAATTCATGAACACTGAGGAGCATGAACAGAGCAAACACATGCTTAAAAATACGTATTTTTCTTATGACAGGAGTACTATGTTTCTTCATTTTATGATTTAATACACTGGGATATTACTAGGACAAGATGCTGGCAACATTACAAGTATTTTTGATTTACATTTCTCTTTATTGAGTAAGAGGCATTGAAGGCTATAGCTGCAATTTCAGACAAAGGACTAAGACTCTACGCTCACACACTATTTCTTTTTGGATGACCAAATTCAAAGTTTTAAATCTGAATTTCAAATCAGGCAACACCACAAAACTGACAGAAACACTAGAAGTTCTGTTGAAATTTTCAGAACAGTAATATTCTAAAAATAGGGACTGGTAAAAGACTTTCTTTCACAAAAGGTTTTGGAAAGAGTTCAGGCACTGAATAAATAATTTATACATGCATTTAGAATGCAAAACCTTTTAGGAGACAACAAAAACGCTGTCTCAGAATTTTTACTTTTTAAAGTGACTAAACAAATTAGTGACATTATCCCACAACTGTGACCAGAAACCTACTAGGCATCATCCTCTCCTTCCTTATCCAGGCGCCCCTGTACTGGATGCTGCACAGATGCAGCACTGGTCCTCTGAAAGGCTCAGCGCCAGCCAAGAGGCACCAGTGAAGAGCAGACAGATGGTGGCCAATAAGGAAACTATCACGCTGTCTTAGTCACCACAGCAGTGCTTGGGTGCCACACAATAGCAGCCTGAATATCATCTACTTTACTCCTCATTTCAGCTCGTTAATATATTTACCTGCATAAGCCTACTGCTCCCAGATATACAGCAAATAGATAGGAGAGCCGTATTAGGTGTTCTAGCGCAGTGTCATACAGGGCTTGCAAGGACCCACCGCAGCCAAGTATAACACTGAAGCCAGATATCCAAAGGTTACAAAACAGTGCACTAAACCCAACATGCTCACTGGGAGCAGTTATGCTCTGTTAGCTAAGAGAAAACACGCCCAACTCTTCAAGATGCTCGTTCAACATATCAACTAGTTAACAAAAGAAAACTGGATCTTGAATTTCACATAGGTTTTGTATTTATTTAGAGACACAATCATATTCTGCTGAAGGATAAGACAAGCTCAGTGCTGAATTTAAGGTGCCCATGTACTTCCACCAACCAATTCCTCAAACCCAGGCTCTAAACCCTCCAGCAGCTGCCACCTCCTCTTCTACCTCCCTGCAGATCCCACACCTCCCAGGCACCTGTCAACCTATTACAAAGATCAATCTGCCACGAATACAGGTAGAAATAAAATGACTGCAGATATTTTCAGGACCCATTTTAATCAAACAGGGTCCGAACTACACACCATCCACAGCACTACCCTTTGCAGGAAGAACCACGGCTTTGCCCAAGCCTGTGCAACACCCAGCACCATCTGGTCTACACCTTGGGAGGTCCCTTCTGCACTTTCAACTTGCTCTGCTCCAGTTCGTGCCCCCGGCAGCGGTGCCCATCACCACCGTGCTCCCTGTCGCACAGACTCCGCAGGACAAGGCAACTTCATGCAAACGCCTCAAAATATTTATCCTGTGTCCTGCTGCTGATTCCTTCTGAAGTATAAACAAGGTCTGTATGGCCTTCCCTTTATTTGTAACTCAGTATGCAAGGTTGGGTCTTGAAGAGAAGCATTTATACAGCTCGGACAAGCCCAAGTCTATCTTTGTTAAACACCAGGATTAAGCATTTATTATTAACAAACATTTCAGAGGTTCCCATGTATTTCTTCTACACTCTTGTCTTTTGCTGGTCACCAGCAGCTGCTGTCAGTTTTACTTGTTCTTTGGTAAAGAACAACAAGGCCAACTGAAACAGCGACTCCCAAGTTACACATAAACAAGCAGGTGCCTGCTACAGAAGCAGGACCTTGTTTATCTGGACTCTGAAGCCCTTCCGGGTACCCACCTTCCCACACAACTCCTGTTCTGTCTGCTGCTACAGGAACTGCCACTAAGCCTGGGACCGCTGGGCCACAGAGCTCCCCAGTTTCCCTTTGCAGTCCCACCAGTGAAAGCCAGTTCTGAGCTAGGCTGAGCCTTCTCTCCAAAGGGGTCCCTGCAGCAGTGTGAATCACTGCTACAGAAGTGGGTTCAGAGCCAGCACTAGAGCCTGAGCAATGTCAGAGGCAGGTGACTGGGAAAGGACACACCACCTGCACACCTACACCGTCAGAAAGCTGTGGGAAGAATACATGAGCCCAAGTGGTTTAACTCACAAGGCTCATTTAACCAAGTCTTAGAAGGCTCCACTAGTGACCCAAAATAACTTCTCATTACATAATACTGCTATGATTTTAATGCGCAATATGTCAAGAGTTTTACAGTGCCAACAGCCAAAGCTACGCATTCAGTTGGAAAGCTAGCAGGCTCCCATGTCTAATGGTATCAAAGTCCAGCTGGACTACAACCCAATAGTTTTAAAAAGTGGTGTAAATGCAGGGGGGTTGGATTAGATGACCTTTTGAGGTCCCTTCCAACCCTTGGGATTCTGTGATTCTGTAAATTATGGGAGAGATCTCATACTTGAGAGGACAGGAAAAGACTGAAGTGTAGATCCTGAAACAAATCTCCTAAGGAAGGACTGACAGAAGCTTTAAGTCTCACCAAGTGAGAAATATCAGAGTAGATCTCTCAAAAGCAGGAAAGACACTTGTGAATGGGATGAAGCTGAACACTAGTTTGTACGGAAACAGCTGTGCTAACACAACACACAAATTCACGTTTTCAGTCACAGAACTGCTACCTACATTTGTATGTGTGGGTTGCATTAAGCTGCAACTCAGCATCTTAATTTTCTGTGAAACAGAGAGAGTACCTGTATCTCAGTGGCAAGGTGAGACTTCACAGTTTTGTAAAGCACCTGAAAGACAGAGAACTGAACGTGCAGACAGTCAGGCCCCAAGGGCACGTTCACTGGCCTGGAGTCTTTCAAGAACAAGCATTCCAGTCTTAAAAAAATAATAAAGTTATTGTTTAATCAAATGTGAAGTGCATCAACCTGTGCTAAGTGGAGGAAAGAAGAAAAGCTTTCTTCGAAAAGGCTTGGGGGAAGCACTGGGCTGCTGTAAGCGAGGCCAACACAAGCTGTATACCAGCTGTAAACAAGTTAAACTTCTGTGATCCCACTGCTGGGAAAAGAGTTGTAAGAGCATTAAACAAACACAGAATTTACAAGAAGGACACCAAGAGATTGGGTAGACTGCCTGACAACCACATCATTCTTCTTTCCCCCTGAAAATCTGCAGGATAATAAACCCTTCTCTCTTCCATATATAGATAGATATATAAACAAACTGCTCTTCCAAGAATCCAATGTCAACAGAGTCTCTAAAACTGCTTTTTAAAGCTCTTCTCCTGCCTTTTTTGGGGGACCTTATGTGGAGGGAAGATAACCAAATGGGTCTTCTGTTGACCTATGAATACATTATGAACAAGTGAAGGTGCCTGTTGTCAAGCTACTCTAGCTGCAGGAACTTGTGTTTTTGCAATGTATTTTAAGCAAAAACGCTCTCCAAGAAAATCTGCCTGTTTATAAGGCTTTTTTACAATTTACAACAACAGCAAAAATCTAAAAGATACACTCAATGCTAAGAAAAACTAAAGTTTATGTTAAAGCAGTGATATGTATGGTATTTCTTATTTTCAAACCATGTATGGGGACATCCCACATTCTGGCTGTATGAACAGAAGCATCACTCAGACTGGGTACGGAGGCAGCAGGACAGCAGGTTGGTGAGTTTCTCTCCCTTCCTCCAGAAAGTGGCTGCAGTTGGAGGGACAGGGGACCTGCAACTGAAGACAGGAGCCTTTCCTCTCTGTCACCTTGCAGTGGTATCCCCCACCCCGTCACATTCTCACACCTCTAAAATAACCAAAAGTAGATTAGATGGTAACCTTTGAGCTGGAGGATGCCTATTCACCAGGCATTGCCCTACACTGCTCCCCATCCCACGGTGCCCTCAGTTATACAGTAAGCCCGTATTCAATTAGTTCATCTGGTTTTGGAATGGGTGTTCAAAAGAAAGGGGAAGAAAAACCTGCACTTCAGAATTTACTGACAGAACAGGAGGTGTGTATTTCAGGGCAGCCTAAAAGGCTTCGCTGTTCTCAGAGGTAATCAGGAATACAGCCAAGAAACGAGCAGATATTTATCAAGGGAACTGGTTTGTTGCTACTAAATGGCCAATTGAAGCTACTGCTACTCTGTCACATATCTATTTCACTGCAGCCCCAATAAATAAACTTTTCTGATTAGTTATGAGACTATCTAGAAATCTCTGAGAGATGGATACCATTTGCTTTGCCAAACAGGCAGTTGTTGCAGCCCTGAAGCCTTAAAGGAATCACATAAACAAATAAATAATGATTCCAAGGGACAACACAAACTTGTTTACATGATTGCTCTTTTCCTTATTCGTCAACATAAATGTTTTCACCTAATCAGCAAAGGTGGCAAATGATATTTCACAGGTACAAAAAGCTGCAATATGAATGGGGCAGAGTTTATCCGCATTTGTGCATTACACACAATCAGTCAGTATTCTCCAGTTACTGCTATCCTGACCAACCCGACTACTCAAGTAAGTCACCAGAAGAGTTTGCCAGTTACCAAAGAGTTGAAAACATCAGAACAAGGAAGATATGAGGACCAAATAAAGACAACAAACAATTCCTTACCAGTTTTGCACGAACCTATCAGATGCACAAAGTCTGTGGCTTTCATCTGCACATATGGACACGTATGTATTATCTACAGGTTAGAAGTGTTCCCTTTCTGAAGTCAGACCCACAGCAGTGCTGCTTTTCCCTGGGGGGGGTTGAGGAGGAAGGCTTACAGCAACCACAGTCTCGCTGTGCCTGCAGCCAATGCTAACCACCAAGAAACTGGAATATGGTTGTACAAGGAGATGACAGCATCTACTACCCATGGATCACACAGCCAGAGGATCGCCTGGGTAGGTTTCACAGGACTGAAGAAGGATATCTTAGCATAAGAGCATTAGTTTTATAAATCAGCTCTCCCTCATCTACTGACACGTAAATATTAAGTCACAAAAACCAAACCTTAAATTTTATTAAAAAAAAAAAAAAGGAAAAAAGAAAACAACAAACTCTTCATGAAGACAAGCAATGAGCAGTAGAGGCAATCCAAATCCACAGCTTTATGAAATTTCCACAGGTTTATAGCATTGTGCATATTAATGGCGTTTTGAGCCATTTCTTTTCCCTCCGCCCTGCCTGTGCTGAGCCAACAGCCCTCCTGCTTCACTTTGGGAATCAATTCAAAGCTGCTCTGCAGAGTAAAAAAAAAAGCACTGGATTATCAACCAAGGGATATGTTTCTCACATTTACCTTAATGGAATGTTAACGTGATAGCTTGTATGTGACTGCCTCAATATTAATACATTAGACAAAATACAAAATAGCTCGATTTACTGAATTATCTGTGGATAGGACAGAAGACTCTTTTCCAGCATGGATATTTCATTAGATCGTACACCTTATCTGAAAAAGCATCAACCATCACCCCCTCTCCATTGGAAGGGACTCTTTTTGGCTGTTCCAGGATTTCATACAGGAGTACAAATTACTTCTTCTATCTTCTGCTACAGGTCTAAACAGTGTAAGCAACTGAGAGAAACTACAGGTGGCCCAGATCAAATGGTCACTTACACGGGCCTTCAGAAGGATAGGTTCTTTTAAGAACGAATCATCCTCTATGGAGTAACTCAATTTCTGTTGACACTTCCAGGAGAAATTGGGTAGAAAATGATTTTGTCTGCTTAAGAACAACTTTGAGTTTTCTACTAGATACATAACACCCGTACAAAACTGCCATCCTCCACGAAGGGAAGGGTAAAGGAACTGTACAAACTTCTCCTTGCAGGCAATGTGAACTTCAGTGTATCCTAAACTATTAGAACCAAAAATAACATGTAACAAGTGTTAAGACCATCTCTTACTCTCATAATACACTACTGCCTCCAACAGTCAAGTTGTGGAGATCCATTACATCCCATTGTCTGGACATTTCTCTTGCAGCCCACATTACCTTTAAAATATTCTGATGCTAACGATCATGTGAAACCCAATGGAAGTAAAGAAATTGAAAATTGCTACATAAGAAGTTTTTGCTTTTAGAAAAAAAAGGGGGGAGGGCAGTATAAATCAACAGGAGAAAGCAACATTTCCATTTACAAACCTTTTTTAGGAAAAAAAAAAATCCAAACCCACCATAATAAGGCAGAAACTATACCTAAGCCAACTGACAGCCTCAACTCATCAGCACAAAAGCTTACATACACCTAAATTCAGTGAAAGGAAAACACACATCATCTGAGCAGAAAGTGTATTGCTGGCTGCCCATCTGTGGTGGTCTGTATTGAGGCACATCCACTGTGTTTCCCCGTAAACACATCTAAAGGATAAATAAGGTTTGTGCACCTCATCCCACAACAGGTGGTTGACAAGAACAAGTATAAGCCAACTCAAAACTCTTCAGCAATATTATTGCTGCTTTGCTGTAATACAGGGTAAGATTTCACAAAAATTGGTCTAACTAGGAGTGAACAAATCAGCCAATTGCACAGTGGTCAAATTTGTTACCACAGGCATTAACTGCAGTCCTACTCATTTATGAGAAACAGGCTTCCCAGGTAGAGCTGTAACAATCCCAGCTCATTCCTCCTCTGGCATTTGATCACCCATGTCGTTACAGAAGCATGGCAGGCACCACCAGCTCCTGGCCAGCCACTACACCCATTTCTCATGGTCACATTATCTTCTGTGTGACTGGAAATAGGCTGGATCCCTGTCATCCTGAAGCCTATCAACAACACTGTAGAAGGCAAAAGGAATTCCAACTTTTGTTTCCTTTCTGGGATTTATTTTTCTTCCTTTTCAGCAGAGAAACCAGGCGTTGCAGGCTGCTAGTACAAACATCAAGTTGCTAAAAACCAGCCAACATTGTCTCAACTATAGTATCAGTGATGTAACTGCCATCCATGAGGCTTGTTGTTTTGTTGGGAGGTTTTTTTGGTTGGGTTTTCTGTGGTTTTCTTTGGTCGACACAAAACCTTTGGAGCCTATAAAAGTGGAAGAGATTTGGGGCAAAGGGCAAGCAACTCCCAAGAAAAGTTATGAATGGAAGTGTGCTACAAAGCCTCCTCTCTCCTTTCCGCCCCTTGCAACCGCTGCTGATCAGGACAAATCTTTCAGATGCTGCAGAAACTGATCTATTATCTTTTGTGGGTTTCCTAAAATATTGTAAAAAACAGAACTGTATGCCACATACAGGTCACAGTTTTATTTCATCCCAGACAGTACAAAACACTCTGTATATATGCACAGCAACTCCTTTCCTGAAACAAAGTTTTCATTGATCCTTTGCCACAGACTCAATTATTGTTTCTAATCATGATCAAGGTTTATTTAAGGTATTGTGGACTGTAAACAATGTAAACAATAAAAGCATCTGTCCATGTTGACATGAATGTCATTGGCAGGTTAGACACCTATATCAACTGGTCCCCAGGGTGTTCTTTTTAAATTCTGAAAGTCCTAAGTAAATTTCAGTTACAATTTACAGAATAGTCTTGAAACCAACCACCTTTTGATGTAGTGTTATCTTCAGTAGATAAAAATCACAGTCTGTCAATTAAATGCTAGGAAATTTTCTGTTGTTTTAAAACATAATCCTAAACACTTTTTTTTTTTCTAAAAAGCTTTTTTTGTCTTTTTTATTGTGGGAAATTTGGCAAAACTGCTGGTCCTCCTCACAACCACGGGGAAAAATAATACTAACCTTTTAATTTGGCAACTGTAGACACACAAGTAAAAAACCGAAGAAATCAAGCCATTTTAAGACAACATTTAAAAAGTAAAGATAAAAAGGACAAAGGTCCTTGACTGTGGGATATTTAAAGGATTTCAAGTCATGTTTTCCATAGCCTCATTTTAACAATAAGCGTCCTTCTTTCTCCTCCCCTCCACCCCAAACTCTGAGTAAAACAGTCATGAAATGCACTCAACTAGCCTCAAAGTCACACGTGCTCCACTGCAGATCTTGCTTTCAATGTGTCTTTTGTTTGATGGCTGGTGTTTCAACATCCTCAACTTGAACAGAAAAAGGTCAGAGAGAGTCTTCTGGCATTCACAGACCTGCACCAGGCCCCGACAAGAGAAGATTGATGCCACAGTATATTTCCCCCCAGCCGAGAGAAGGAAGTGGAGGTTTGAATCTGAGACCAACTATGTTTGCTAGAAGGATCCTTCTCCCAGAGACCATCAGTGGTGTTTAGGTTTGCTGTGAAACTTCTCTGCTGGTGCTGGCAATACTTTTGAGTTAAGAGTTCTGCCACTTTACTGCCTCAGTACCACGACCTGAACAGGTTCCTATCAATAAGAGGCTTTTGTCATACATAAAAGCGTAAGGCTTTTTCCCCAGCCCTCCCCTTTCTGCCCCCTCCTGGTTCTGCTCCACCTCTCGGTTACCCCTAGTGCCCTTACGCCTGCTGCCCTCGCCCTTGCTCCCGGCTCCCCTGCCTAGGAAGGAGAGGCTGTACCATTAACCTTCCAGTATGCAAGGCCAAGGTCCATATTGCAGCTACAGAGAAGCTGTTGCTAAAGATTCCTTAAAAGCTCTGGCACTTCAAGGCAGTTGGAACTACTCAACCAGAGCTGGGAGCCAAAGCTTTGCCACAGCATTAATGGGCTTTTGCCCTTTTAAATTTTATAAGCCTGTCGCCTTTCTGATGCGCAGTTTTATTCAGAGCCCTAAATGGCCATTTCATATTTAAAAGAAAGCTTGTATAGGTAGCACCCTAAAACTATCCCAGGTCATTCATCTCCCCCCCCAAGCCCCCCCGCTCTCCTACTGTCTCTTAGGAAACCTTTGATAGAGCATTTGTTCAGGCTGCCAAGTTAAATCCTCTTCTCTCATGTCAATGCATTGAAAAAAGCAGTCGGAACACCAGCTTCACTCAGGCCTGCTCAAGTAAATGGAGAAAACCAATTCCTCTGGCACTACAGAGCCATTAAGCCGTTTGCAGATTATTAACTGAAGCACAAAAATATACACCGCGCACAATCGGACGGCAGCGCGGAGCTATTCCGTAAGTTGGCTTCAGTCTCAATAAACTGCCTGTATGGCTGCAATTCGTAATCGTTTGAGCAGCTGCCGCCACTGTTTAGCGGGACCCCGTCAACCCCAGACAAAAGCCGTTCCGCCACGGCGCGGGGGTCATGCTTCCACCGCCGGCACGTTTCACCCTCCGAACACTCGGTAACGGGGTCTGCACCGGGGGAGAAGCCCCCGGAGCGGCGCCTCCCCGCTCCGTGCCCCACGCCGCAGCCTCCAGAGTAGCACCGAAATTAAACTTTACACGTGCAAAACAAAGTTTACAGTCTAAAAACCCGATTATAGTAACAACTTCCTCCCCCTGCCTTAGGCTGCTGTACTCCTTCTACGCTACCGAGCCAGCCTGGAGCGCTATCCCGAGCGGCACGGGGGGAATAAAAGCGTGGCTGGATGGCTCCTATTTTTATGTTTACATTCCTGAAGTGTCTTTTAACTGACTGCCATTCCCCCTCTCCCCGCGAGCAGCTCCGCCAGCCGCCCCTGGAACCGCTTCCCCGCTCCCCGAGCACAAAGGCAGGCAGGCAAGCAGGCGAGCGGGTGGCGAGCGGCGGCCGGGCCGGGCCCCCCCTGGCCCTCTGCCCCCGCGCCCCCTCCCCTCCGCCCCGACGGCTTCCTGGACAGATGCACCGGGGGGGAGGGAGGGAAGAAGGGAAGGAGGGGGGCTGCTCCTTCCTCCTGCCTGGCGAGAGAGGCCCCGGTCCCAACTGGCTCTCCAAACCCAGACACAAGGAATTTACACCCAGGCAAGCTTCCCGCAGCCCGGAACACAGGCGCAAGCTCCCCCACGCGTCTCCCAAACCCCACACGCGCAGCCGGACACGCACGCCCCGAGCCGCGGCCGCAGCCCCGGCCCCGACGGCGCCCGCCCGGCCAGGGGCAGCCGCCGCCGCCGCCCCGGCCCCCGCAGCCCCTTTGTTTTTGCGTGGCTCTGACTCCCGCCCGCCTCGCGTTGCGGCTGCCACAAGTTAGACCCGGGCCGGGTCCCCCCACGGCCCCGCGGCCGACCCGGGAAGGGCATTTCCCGGGCAGAGCCGCCTCCCCGCCGCCGGGCCCGGCTCCGCGGCTCCCTGCCCGCTCTCGCCCCGCTCCCCCGGCGGGGACAGCCTGCCCCTTTAAGAAGTCTCCGCACATTTTCTCCCCTCGCAGAATTAAATACGTATTTTTTTCTTTTTTCCTCTCTCCACTGTACACCTATTTCCCCAGCGTGGTCGCTCCATTGTTTCTGCTCCACCGAGACGCAACCCCTGCCCGGCCGCGAACGGGGAGGTGCGAGCAGGGAGCGCAAATAGACGCGAAACTTACCTACAGATTGCAAAGCAGCCTTGTAGCAGCAAAATAATAAGGAAGAAGGCAGGCAAAATCCTCTCTCCCCAACTGATTTGCAGCTCTACTCGGGTATTTTTAAATATATAATTTTGTTTATTCCCCCTTTCTTCCTTCTCCCTCTCCCCCCGCTTTCTTTTTCCTTTCTTCCCCCCCCACCCCCCTTTTTCCCCTTGCCCACAGACAGTGAAAAGGAGCTCAATGTTAGTGGGTGAGTAAGTGAATCAACTAGCAGAGAGCACAGCAAGTTGAAGTGTCAAATTACATTGGCTATTCTATTACCAAAGGGCCATGCTTTGTGGCTGCTGGCAAAATCTGTCCCAGATTCCTATCTGAAAGGGAGCTGCCTCCTACAGGGATGTTCTTCTCTTCGCCCTCTCCCTTTCCCTCCACCCCATCCTTCCCCCCCTCATCCCCCAAATTACACAAAGTTAAAAATCTTAGACACGAGTTAAAATACAAATATTGTCTTACAGTCTATTTTAAGGCGGGGAATCTCGGTTTTAGTCTTCCTGAACACCAGGCACTCGGAAACCCTTCCACTCTGGAAACCGAAAGCAGGAGAATACCTATTCTCCCTTCTGTATTTTTGTATTATTAAACAGGGGAAAACCACCCAGGATCCGATGTGCTCTCAAGCATGCAAGTGCCTCCGTCTCCATCGCCTTCACGGGAGATTTTTTACGGGGATGGAAGGAACTACCGGGTGGGCAGGGGGATGACAGGGGAACGCCGAGATACCCGGAGGGAGCAGAGGGGTATCTCACTTGAGCCACCCCTCTCCCCCCGTCTTTATTGCCGCCACCGTCCCTCGGGGCCGCTGTTATTTCAGAGCCCGGAGCTCCTGCCACCCAGGTAGGCGCGGGGCTCTCCCGGGGGTCCCCGCCCGCCAGCGGGGCTCTGCCGGGGAAGCCGGGCGACGGTGCCCGCGGGGAGGAGCGGCCCGGGAGAAAGGGGGGGAGTTGCTCCTCTCTCCCCACCCACCCTCTCCCCGCCGCCCTGAGCGCGTCCCGCGGCTCTTAACAATAGGCCGGTTTGCTTGGGATTGGGTTCCCCCCTTCTCCTCCGCAGGAAATCCAGCCCGATTTCCAGAGAGAAAACAAGAAGGAACCGTCCTTGTCTGACGAGCACCGATCTGCTAAAAAACATCTCCCTCGACTTCTCTTCCCCTTGATAAAACACTTCCAGGACAATCAATATTTTATGATGAGTTGTTAATAAGCCTAATATATTCATCCCTGCTCCAACGGGGCTTGTTAGATTATGCAATTAAGATAAGCAATTTAAACAGCACAGTGCATCTCTCCCCTGGTCACATTCCTCTTGTTGGAGGAGGAGGAGGAGAACGTTCTGGACTTTAAAGGGATGTCGGATCACTCGGGGAGTGGGGGGGGGGGGTGTTTAATTATTATTTTTTTATAACAACGCGTGCAGCCGGAATCGCACGTTCACGCCACTCTCCACGCCGGTAACCCCGAGGGTCTCCCCCCCTTCCTTCCCTCCGACGGCTGCCGCTCGCTCATTTACGTACTGATTTGCATGGGGCGGCTCAGCCGCGGGGATGGAAGGGGCAAACGGGACTGCACCGCCCGCTGCCTTTTTTGGGGGGGGGGGGGGGAGGAAGAGGGAGGGGGGGGGGAGAGGGGAAGGGGAAGGGAAAGAGACAGGGAAAGGGAAAGGGAAAGGGAAGGGAAAGGGAAAGGGAAGGGGAAGGGAAAGGGAAGGGAAGGGAAAGGGAAAGGGAAGGGAAA
>JBCJKH010024259.1:0-14522 GCA_039877255.1 Loriculus beryllinus | reverse complement strand
TGCTATGTCCCCTGTCTGGTATTTAACTCCCTTATGTAACCCTTTCTGGAGTTACCAAGGAGTAACACCTCCATCTTCTTCTGCTCTCTTTCCAGATGTATCAGCATTAACTTTTCATTGTGAAATGTCTATATCTGCTGTATTTTCTACTGGAAAACAGTTCAAAAATTGATCACACTTGACCAAACCCCTAAATAGGAAAAATACCTGCAGTTCAGTACTAAATCTTGATGTGAGACATGGTGGTAATCAACTGATTTAGGCTGACTACTGACTGATACTTACTTTTGAGGGATGATCCTAGTATTTACAGAGGTGTAAGGGTTAAGACTTGGGTTTTATCAGATGATGTGTAGAAGAATGACTTTCACGAGTGACATTGTCTTGCAAGAAGCTCCTGAGTCTTCCCCTATGGTCTGTAAAACTTGAGGCTCTTTTGGGAAGGATTTTCCTCTCTCTCAGCTATGATAATTCTATGCAGAGTAAGAAAATGTCAGTTACATGGTTGATTAAAACAAGTTGGGGCTTTATAGGGCAAACCAAAACTGTCCAGAAGCTGCTATAGCCTGGAGAACCACTGGTGGTGGTGGTGGCTGGCCTTTCTACAAGGCCATCTCATATTAAGTTATTTTTCAACTTTAAATTAATTTTACAGCCTTTTGACTAAATGATCTCCTTTGAAAATGCTCAAGGAAAGTCTTTACTGTGTGCATGGGCCAAGCATGGCCACAGCTGTGGGCTACTGCTGAAAACATGGCCTACTGCTAGAAAATGGAAGGGAATTTGGGTAATTCAGGTGGGTATTTATGCCTAATTAAGTAAAAAATCAAGTAGCCTATCTCCACTCTCCACTTTTAGCTGGAGTTCAAGTGGAATGAGTGTCCATGCATGAGTATTTGTGGTCTGAGAATTCTGTTTTTCTGCTGGTCAATAAAGTGAATACCCAGTAGGAGATGTGCTCATTCCACTTAGAAACAAAGATGACACAATAGGATCAGCAGGAAAAACTGCAGCTAGGCACTCTGCATTAAAATATGATTGTGTAGTTAAAAAACCAAAATCATATTAAAAAGAGAGCTTTAAAACAAAAAAATAAGTAAAAACCCCAACAAAAAGCACAAAACCAACTGACTAAAATCATAGCTCTGATTTCCTTGCAATTAATGACCTTCTTTGCCAGGAAAGAGGTGAAATGGAAAAACTGAACTCTGTACACTAACAGTACACTGCTAGCCTGTTAATATATCCATCTATTGTAATGATTCTTCTAGTCTACTTGTGCAGCCTTTGCATGGATTCATCATTCTGCAATGTTTCTACTGAGCAATTGCTATTGTTAGTTATTTCTGGAAGCACAGTCTGACACTGGCGTATCAGATTAGCAGGACATCTGTACATGCTGAAAACCCCCCTCAGATCTCATTACCACCTTGTAATTCCATGACACTTTCCAAACTTTTTCTGGAAGGCCATGTTCTAACTGGGTACTGTTATGCCATCTTAGCAGCCAACTTTTCTGGGTTTGAAAAACATTGTGTGATTATATATTCACTTGTGTTAATACAAGGTTGGAGAGCTATAAAGCCTACATTTTAGCAGTCACTGAGTGGTCCTTTCCATTGTGACCATTTGCTTGCTATGCAATTTAAGCAATGGGGGAAAAAGGAAATTCATCAGGTGTATATATATATATATGTAGCCTGTCCTCAAGGAGTTTTTCTATAAAACTGTTGTGTAATCACAAGTTAATAACACTCCTGTCACAAGATAATGAGACAGAAATATTTGTAATTCATTATTTTCATTAGACATAATAATTGGTAGTGCCGTTACACATCATATGATCTTCTACTAGAAAGATAATGAATTAACGGCTGCACCCTTCATTGCTGTGAGCCATTTTCTATATAAGCATACACACTTGAGGATGTCCAATTTTAGAGGATGGTAAAATCAGCTCTTTAACATCATTGAGTCCTGGTGCTGCAGGACTTGTAAAAGAAGACCTATTGCTAGTATCAGGGCTAAATGCAATGGGCAGAATCAGTGCTTTGTCAGTCAACTTGCTGGCATAGATGAGCTACTTTCAGTCTTTGCTCAGAACCAAAATTGACTATTTCAAATAATTTCTCTCAGAACTCCCTTTCTGGACTAATAGTAGCAGGGGTTTTGAGCTACCTGATTTCAGGGCAGAGTAGTTCAAAGAGATTCAAAGGAAACTTAGCTGGCCTAGGCAACCCAGTGAGCTTCTGAGACAAATGTACTTAACCTATTCCTGGTTCTCCTGGGACTCATTTCTTCCAATCAACCAGCTACAATGCAGATGATGCAGTTTCTTTATACGTTCATTTCCACTTACCCATTAAGTGTTCTACATGCAGCTGATTTTAGGAGGGTGCACCTAATGTTTTCAGCATGTGTGCTGGCTGCCCCTTCATTTCCAGACATGCGATTTTAAGTGTTAGTTTAGATCTGGAAAGAAAGGTTCTGCCCACCTCAAATAATTTCCTGACCTTCATTGTCAGTGCTCCCACTAATAACATAGCTTTGAAGCTTTTACAGTGGGGGAAGAGGGAGCTGTCAGATAAGCAGTTCTCTACTAATCCCTCAGCTTCTATTCCTGGTTTCAGACCTGCATATCTTAATGACACGTTTTTTTCAAGGAAAGAGACCTTTTTGTAAGTTTCTTATTTTGCAGTTGCTGCTGTGTATGCCGTTTCTGACACAGCTGACCTGATAGATCAAGGCAGCCTGCACATTTTAGTGAGGCACATAGTAATCTGTGGTTGCTCTAAACAGTACCTGTGAATGTACTTTGGCTAGTTCTAGTCCTTTGGCAATTATGGAGGGAATGAAAATAAGCCTTAGCCTGGGGGAGAGAGGATGAGAAAGGAGTAGGGAGCTGTGTAACCCTGAGTATCAAAAAAAGAGATTATTTCCTTATTCTTATAAGTATTTCTGTACTCTACAAAGCGTAGTGACCCTGGTTGAGTTGTGTGTACGCTTATCTAAAGCATCCCAGATGGCATATGAGTAAAAGCATGAAGGTCTTTTTGTCTGCAAACTGACTGTGGTACACGCTTATAAATTGACTCTTTATTTCTGTAAGCATTTCTAAATTGAGGTAGGGAAAAGGTCAGCTTTGGTATAAGGTGATGGTAGCTGTCTTCTGAGGTGTCGTAGCAAAAATCAGACTGCATCCTGCCCATGGTGTAACATGGAGAGGTATAGGTCCCATTCTGCCAGCAAGCTTGTGGTAGATCTCTAGGTACTGAGCTTCCTACCTGAATTCCACAGCAATACCAACACCATAAATACCTGAGTACAGACACTGAGAGGAAGCAGCACTTCATGGTTCCCTGTGCAGTGTTCATCCAAAGCATGTCTGGAATTGCAGACAAGATTCTTTGTAACTCATCCTTCTAAATAATTATCTAATCAGTTATTTTGTAGTGCTGAACATCCATGATTGTCTTTTTTTAGCCGCTTTCTTCCTATGGTTGTTTTCTCATCCTTAGGCAGTTCTACCTGCATTTTGAAGATGCCAGACTAACTGCGTTCTCATGGCACCTTGCACAATCAGGCCTTGACTTTATGATAATAATATTGACAGCAATTGTAAGGATGTTTTTAAGCCTTTCCTGAGCTAGCTTCCTGCTGTGCAGCAGCTTTCAATCACAACCAGGACAGAGCTGAGTTATTCAGACAGGATATCAGTTGCCTATTCAGTCCTGCCAAGGAGGCAGTGACTGGCATGAAATCACCTTAGCAGTGATTGTATGACCGGGAGTAAGTAGCTGAATAACAAGTGTCTCTTCAAGCTGACTATCTTGTAACACCTTGTAGAGAAAGAAGCTTTCATGGGTTTGTCCTGGAAGGCTGAAGTGTACCAGCCTGCTGCTTCTTCCTCCCGTACCCCTGCATGGACTGATACTGGCATAGGGAAAGCTTCCTCCCGTAGGGAGGTGATAGTTAAATTCACATTACATGGTTCAGTGAATATCTGTTTAATCTCTAAGACAGCCAGACACAGCACTGAGCCTGCCTGGTGCTGGGGTAGGATGTGACTTCGGTCCAGGCTCAAAGGGAACAGACATAATCACATACAATGAATGCTTATTTCTTTTCCTGGGTAAACTTTTCAATTTCGGGTAATTTTCTACCTTTACATTCTAACTTCTGATCTCACTGTTTCCTATGGATGGTGCAAAACACTAATAATTCATTTTCCACTTTACATGAAGGCGTTATGGCCATGCATCTGCCTCTGGTGGGTGGTTTGTATACTTAATCAGCCAACATAAAATTGCTTTGAACGCAGCTCACTTTTGCTGGCATGGAAAGTTACAGCAGCAGGTATAGACTAGATGAATACTCTGTCTTGGCTGTTTTGGTTTAAATTAACACAGCGAAAGATCAAGTGCAAAGCAAGTGCATAACAAGTGTGATGCAAGCTCAAAAAGTGTATGCATTAAAATCATATTGCATAATGTGCATTAAAATCACCAGGTTCAACCATATGAATTACCACAGTAATGAAGTAGGGTGTAGATCTATCATTGAAAAGCAAATGTCACTGTTCTACAAATAGTAGAAACCATTTCAGCTCACAAAAGAAATGGTTCATTCTCATTACCTCTATATACTCACCTGTTCTGCTGAGCTTATAGATAACAGTGCATTTTAGTACCTGTCCCGCATTCAGCATTTGTAATGTGGGTTATATATAGGCTGTTTGGGTACTACAGCTTCCCCTATTTGCTCTGTTTGGAATGACTTGTTTTTCTCATTAAAAGAAAGCCAAAAAGGTATTAATCTTTTTTTAAAAATTATTATTGTAGAGATGGGTTTTTTTACTTCTCCTGTCA
This sequence comes from Loriculus beryllinus, assembly GCA_039877255.1. Lineage (NCBI taxonomy): Eukaryota > Metazoa > Chordata > Aves > Psittaciformes > Psittacidae > Loriculus > Loriculus beryllinus. Next base: position 9,654 of record JBCJKH010024259.1, on the reverse strand, counting down.
CATCAGACTACATTTGAATCTTTCACCTGGTTCTCTAATGAAGCAAGGATCTTATTGTATAATGTCTACATGGGTAGGCATGTGTTTATCCCCCATGTCTAGCTGCAGTAATTTTTAACCTGTGGGTTGTTTTCAATTCAACTTGACAAAGTAGCAGAGATCACAAAGGTAGTTTGGTTCCTCTAAGCTTTGCAAAATTAGGGATCCAAGAAGGTGACGCAATAGGCAAGTTCTCTGTCTGAGGAAGGGGCTGCAGCATGACTGAGGTCTGACTCAGCACTGGAGAGCCCCCATGAGAGGAAGACCCTATTAGTGCCTTGCTTAGGGAAGTGCTTCTGCTGGACCTAGTAATCAGGAAATACTTGGGCATCTTTATTTCTGTCATTCTGTTGATCTTAGACAACCTTCTCACAGCACTCAGAAAAGAGTTGGAAACTCAGGAATGCCTGGCAGGTATCCTACATCCGTCCTGTTAATGTCTACGTGCAGACAAACCTGACTTAAGCTTTTCCTTTCTGCCTGTATCCCTTTTTCCCCAGGACTGCTGCTGGCTATGGCCTCAGGGAGTTTAGGTGTTTGTGTCAATTAGGGTTCGATTTGTTTTGGGTTTTTTTCCCTCAAAACCAGTCATAGTATCAGAAACTGCATAGAGGAACTGCTCTCCATTGTGCTAGAAGCAAAGATCCTGTGTCCTGCGGTCTCTTTTTCCACCCTCAGCCCTGAGCTTTGGATTTTCCATCAGTAAGGCAGTGCATGTGTATCTGTGCTGTGTAGAAAAAGCAAGGACGTAAAAAATGTAGGTGGCAACATGAAGATGTGTGGGAAAAGGCAATAAAGAAGGGTCACAGAATCACAGAACTGTTATGCCTGGAAGAGGGACCTCGGTCCAAAGTTACTTGTGTTAAAGAGCTGAAATAGTATGTGAAGATAAATAAGGGAAGCAAACTCACAGAGTAAATGTTTTTCCTGGTTATTAATGAATGCAGAGGAAGGAGTTTCACAGTCAAATCCTTGTGAAAGCTATTTGTTCGTTGCCATGAGCGGCATGTATTTTGATAACATGAAATAAGCACCTCATCTCCCACTGCTACTCATGCATGCACAATTCTTCCCATTTAATTCAGCAAGACTAATTATCTGAATTAGTGACATTAGCTCGAAGCTACGGCTTTGCAGATTGAGGCTCTGGCTTTCAGAACAGCTTTTTTAAAGGAATTAGTCATGTTTAAGTACAACAGAACTGTCAAATTGCATCCCCTGGCTTTGTCTGATGTTTTGGTTACGAAGCCAGCCATACACAAGACTGTCATTATGGCAATATATTTAAGGTAGTGGTTATTCTAATTTTATGGCTCTGACAATTATAAAACAGTTCATAAGGGTTGGGCAGTTACCTCACCAGTTGATAGCAGATGAGGTAAGACACACTTAATTTTACTTTAATTTTATTTTTAATTTTACTCATTAGTGGACTGTTATCCACACTCCAGGGATGTCTGTTGTCTTTTTGAGAATTAACTCCTGAACTAACTCCCGTTTTTTAGGCATGAACACTGTAGCTAATTCTCAAGCAGATCCAAAACCCCTGCCCTGGCAGCAACACCATCAGTTAGAGAGGTAAGGCTGAAAACAGCATCACTGATGCCCGAGTGGCTTGTGCATTGCTGCCTGCAAAGTGGCAATATCTCTGGAACCATCAAGGGGACAGGTGGAGGGAGCAGATCCCTTTATTTTTACTTTATATCCATTTCAAATTAAAGTCAGTGCAGTCTTGCTTTTTGCTATAAATTGAAGTGTTTTGGTAACTCTGTTATGGCTGCACTGTTACTGATGCAAATAATATAAGGTTTAGGATCTAGAGCACTCGCCTATCCAAGGTCAAGCAACACATGGAAGGGGGACAGAAGGGACAGGCCAGGACTGTTCAGCTAGTGAGGTCTTTCAGTCTATAAATCATCTGTCACCCATTATCTTTGAATGAACTGTTCATAATTAAGTAGTGTGACTGAAGATGTGATATTCTACATGGCAAATACTGAACTTGCACCTCATTTATCTCTTTCAAGTGTTTAATGAATTTTCAGCTTAGCTAATGAATAATGGCAATTTTAGGCCCATTGTCTTGTGCAGGCAAATTAAAAGTGGCCTAAGGATAGTTTCACACCTACGAGTATGGCAGAGATTGCCAAAATGCCAGAATGTGCATTTCTTTCTAGGAGGTCCAACAGCGATAGGACAAGGGGGAATAGGTTTAAACTTAAACAGAGGAAGTTCAGGTTAGATATAAGGAAGAAGTTCTTTATTGTGAGGGTGGTGAGGCACTGGAAGAGATTGCTCAAAGAAGTGGTGAATGCTTCATCCCTGGCAGTGTTCAAGGCCAGGCTGGACAGAGCCTGGTAACACGGTCTAATGTGAGACATCTCTGCCCATGGCAGGGGAGTTGGAACTGGATGATCTTGAAGTCCTTTCCAACCCAAACTGTTCTATGATTACCTTTGAATTTGTGCCAGTCACTGTATGGTTCGTATTCACAAAGAACTCTGAACACACAGAACCCGCTCTTTGGGGATAGAAAGTGAACAAAAATTGCCTACCTTCACCTACCCTGTCCTTAAGATTACTGTGCATTTTGGTTTCCCAAACAGGTCCTCTTTGTCCATGCAGAAATTTTGACCAGGGTTAAAAGCTTTTAGTTACTAGCAGTGTATTAATAACATACAAAAGAAATGTGGGTGCCCAATTGTTTATTCAAAGGTGTCCTGCAATAAGGCAAACTAATGGATAAGAATGGGAAAATTTCCAGACTCAAGAACTTGGCATAAAGAACATTTTAACATAATGACTTTTATTAGAAAAGGAGCAGTGAATAGGTGTGTTCACCAGCTCCTACTTTACACAAAGTAAGAAAAAACAACTTACAGTGGTAGATGAGGCTTTAGTTCGTTTTGGCATTCAAAACCAAGTACAGAAGTTTAAATGCAGAAAACAAAGCATAGGTGTGGTACAGATGTATACTATAATACCTGCCAGTTTGCCCCCAGTACTTGAAGAAATGGAAATGCCCTTAAGTACAGAAGTATACTCTTCTTATTAGCCAAACCTGAAGCAAATATGCTCTACTTCATTTACTTGCCTGAAGTGACTGATTTCCATTACTTAATTGCCTCTCAAAAATGTAGCTGAAATACTGAGAAATAAAAATGAGGTTTTCAGTCATAGAAGCAGGAATGTACATTTAAAAACAGTTGTTTAGTCAAAAAAATGTTTTACCTGAAAACACAGGGGTTTTAAACATAATCTGCTGAAAGTTAATGGTTGCCTTGTCTTCAGCTTTTTATTCAATTTACCATGACTGACATCTCACTTCTACTTATGAATATAAAATATGCAGTATTGAGAGGATTAGCATGTTCATTTTGGTTTTAGACAGTGGGATGAGGGAAAGTCATCTTACCAAATGCATAACAGCAATAACAGCAAATACATAACATGCCATTCCTTACATGGTCAGACACAAGACATGTAGGATTTAATAGCTCATCCTTGTCTGTTGCTGGAGTTGAGTCGCAGACTGCTGTGGGGTATCCATGTAAGATCTAATGTTGTCACTGGAAATGATGGAATAAATTACCTTAGAAAAATTTTGCAACTGTAAGGATACTGTCAGCAGCTCTAACCTTCAGATTTGCATGCTTTTATAGATGTTTTCTTTGAAAATACAGCCCCTGAACCAGGTTCCTGTACATGCATGTAGGTTTGCTTGGCCATCTCAGAAATGTCACTAATCATGAACCATTAGGTTGAAAACTATTATTTTACTTTATCTGTAATGTTCTCTGTAACCTCAAGCTTGATGTCTTTTCTGTTATACACCTTCATAAAGGTGTAACTCTGGACTTTCATTTCTGTTGTACTTGGCATTGGGAAATATATTTCAGTCTGAGAGTTAACCAGCCTGCCTCTGAAATCATAAACATGCTGCAGTGGAAGTGTCTGTAATTATGTTCCTGTAAACTGGCTTTAGTCCTGTCATATACCAGTCATAGGCATTGTCATTCTGGAGGGAGAACTCATCTTGCAGTATGCCAAACAGTGGTCAGGATCACAGCCTTCAGACATATGTATTGAACAACTAATAATTAGAAGCAGTTAGGCATTTTCTATCTGAATAGTTTTTCTGATGGAGAAGATAGGGTGGGGTTTGTCTGGAAAACTGGATAAAGAGTCTTCAGGTACCTTCACATTTGTCATAAGGCAGAAGTAACTGCTGCTAGTCAAGAAAGCTGCTGCCCACATCAGTATTAGAAATGGTGCTTCCTGCGAGTCACACAAAGACACCAGCTGAAGACTTGGCAAGAGGGCAGGGAAATCATGACTTTTAGCTATTCTCTTCCACTTTGCTTCTACTCAGTGAGTGAAACTGGCATCACCATTCAGGTGGAACAGTCCTAGAAAGCTCAGTCTGAGACTCTCCAAATCAAATTCTTATCTCATAAAAAAGTGCTTTTCAAAAGCCACATTTCAAAATGAAACTCATTTTCAAAAGGAAAGCTAATTTTAAGTCAATAAAATTCAAAGCATATTCAGTTCAAAGTATATTATAAGAAGAAGCCTACCCATTTTCCTATTGGTCGTTACAATTAGGCTGATCAGACTGCTGTGTCTTAGTAACTATTTTAAGTGCAGAAACTTAAAGTTGTATGAGTTTAATTCTACCCGCTCCTGTCCATTTCAAAGGACTTCAGTATCTTGATATGAAAAGTGTTTTGCAGGAATAATGTGTATATTCTGTGCTTGTCAGACTGAATCAGTTCGTAGTTGTTTCCTAAATTTGACAACAATATGTCCCAAAAATGTGTACTTTTTTGCACAGTTTTAAATTATCATAGAGAAATTGTTTTGAGACTTCCATTTCGTGTACTTGTGTGCTCATCTATAAATACAGGTTTCTCCAACTGCTGTGCCTCATTCTCTGTTTTGTTCTGAGGTCTTATTCTACACTGAATACAGTATTGTTACTGAAATAGATGAGGGTTTTATCTTTTATTTTTCTCCTCGGGAATTGCTTTGTGTCTGCTTTTAAACTCAACTATGTAGGATACATACCTGCAGTTTAGCTTCTTTAGATTATTCTAAAATAGATATATATTCTTTAAGCTTTTAATGAATCCTTCCAAAGCAAACTTAAAAACCAGCTTGCCACATTTCAAATAACTATAAAACTTGGACAGGAAAAATAGATCTCTATTTTTTCAAGACATCTCTTATAATCGGGTTTGTTCATGTGCCAGGTTATGCCACTAGGACCCTATTGTCCCAAAGCGCTGTTAGATTGGTCAATTTTACTTACTTAGGTAAACGAACACCTTCTGAGTTTATAAAATGCTCTGTTGAGAAATCCCATCGTACTTAGAAGTTGAAGGATCAAAGGCAAAAGGAACCAAGCCCATGTAGTATTGTGCTGTGTCTCTTAAAGCTCTCCATGATTTACTAACCTGAAGTAGATCAAAATAGAAAAGAATATTATGAGCTTTGATACTGAAAAATACAGTTGGTGACAGCAGTCTTGCCTGCATTGGTAAATCACATTCCCTCCTTTTACCCAAAGGGTTACTGTTCAATATTAATCCCAGACCTGTAATTGTTTGGTTTGGGTATTTTTTTACCCCAATAGGTGCTACAAGATGAAAGCAAGTACCTGATCAGCTACAGTATATCCCCATGCATCCTGGCTGCTGCTTGGGTCCCAGTAGTTCTGAGAAAATAGTATCTGTCGTTTAAGTCGTATAAATTGATTTGCTGATTCTTCTGTCAGAAAAGGTGCTCCAAGGACACCTGAAAAGGAAGCTGAGAAATATTTGTAATGTCAAGAAAATGTTTTAGAATGTCCACTTCAAAAACACACACACCCAAAGAGCAGGACCTGGAGTTTATTTATAACCAAGATGTTTCTACATTAGATCTTCAGCATACTTTTTCTTAAGCCTTAAGTTAATAAGCAGGCTGCTATAAATCACTATTTTGCTGTTGAATCCAAAGTAAATAAAGTTACAAGCAAATTAAGGAACTAATTTATTTTTAATACAAGATGTTGTGACTGAAAAGAGACTTGATTTAACTAGTCTCAAGTGTGCTGAGAAACCTGAAGGTTGGGGTTTTTTTAAACCTTAAACCTACCCATAAATTTAACGATGCTTTCTAAAGTCCCTAGTTTAGATGTAGTCATTATTCTCATTAGTAGCAGAAGAGAAATTGCATGTGTAGAAATTACTCTGAGTAAAAGCCATTGCGCTTCTAATCTTGCTATTGCACTGCTTTAGACAGCTTTCGAGTTCACCCCAGATGCAGAAGTGCTTCTTGTAGATGATCTTGAAATAATCGTTCTGCTCAAGAAAAATGGCTGAATTCCTCGTTAACTTCATATGAAAGGCCTTGCTACAGGAAAAGTCTATTCTTTTAATGAGCCGCTGATTAAGTTGGAACCTGGATACATAAGCCAAGCTGGGACCAGTGTCTGTAAACAGCTGTGCTCCAATTTAATGAAGTGGGTTTAAATGGACACTGGAGTGTGACCTGCACATACTTGGTACAGATGGGCCAAGAACTTGAACCCTTATCTATTGTACCTTATAATAAGCAGCTCAGCAGGGCAAGCTATTGCCTCACTGCCAGTTCTCCAATGCCCTTATTCCTCAATCTCAAGGGAGAAAACTCTAACTCAGGATGTCAAATGTTTACTTTCATGCACAGCGCCCAGCTGAATCCAGTTCGCTCACTATTATTACTAGCTTTCCCGATCTTCCACAATATGGTTGCTCTTTAGCTTTTAAATAGACAAAAATGTACACTGAATGCATGTAGGCAGCAGATACATGAATACTTGCTGCTCCTTTTCACTTTGTTTCTTTTCAAAGCCAAAAAATGCTTGAAAAGAAAGTGAGAAAATGCTTGATTGTAGAGTAATGGACAAAATAAATCAGTGAATGTTGTTGTCATCATCAATCTTAAAAAGACATGAAAATGTGCATTAGAAAATTTACTTAGCAAGCATCGACACTCCTAGCAGTTCCTTCCTACTTAAGTTTCTTCAGATTCCAAATTACTGTTATCGGAAACCGGATGCAAAAAATTAGGGATAGGGAGTTTAGAAGGAACACCATCTTTAAAAATGCTAACAGCTCCATGTTAAGAACTAAGCTCAGACATTTGGTGTGAAGACTCTTGTTGTGTGAACTGCTCTCTCCCTTAGGGAATTGAGAAACAGCTATTTCTGTACTTCAGAAAATAAGTAAGATTTTGGCCTGGGGAAGGAAAAAAAATTTATATCTTGCATTTGTCTGTTAAGCTCCTACCCTTCTGTTTGAGAGCTGCACGGGATAAAACTAATCTCATGCCAAAATTCATTATTTTTCTGTCAATTTATTATTATTCAGTAGAAAAATCTATGAGCTGTTAACTTCTTAGTGAATGTGGAGAGAGCTTTGTGGGTATTAAATATTTTCTAAGCTCATGATTCCATTTCTGGACTGAGATATCTGAACTGGGACCAGAAATTGGCTCAGTAATAGGGTTTACTTTTGTTTAAATGTATATAGAGTTAGTAAGGACCATTAAACATTAAATTTTATCACCAATATGTGCTCTGGCTTTCCAGCTTCATGGTGAGCTAGAAAATTGCAACATTAAACGGCTCTGCTTTTTGCATTTCCTCTTCTTGCTGCCAGCATCTTCAAAAACTGAGCTTGTTCTGCTGGTGGGACAGTGAGGTGTTGTCTTGGCTACTGAGGTGCAGAGCGTTGTGTCTTGAATGTATTAACTTTCCATTCTTAACATCCAGTCTGTTCTGACTGCACTTGTGCAAATGGCATCCAATATCAAATGCCATCCTTAACCATACATATTCACTTTGACTAAAGAGGACTTGCATGTTCCAAGGGATGTGGGGATGTCAGGTCTGCTCTTTGCTTCTTCTGTCATTGTTGACACCCAGTTCTTGTTCTTTTCTGGCTGCTGTCACAAATGCTTTTTCCTCTCACCTTTAGCACCAAGGAGCCATCTCTGCAGGGCTTGTCCCTAGCTGTTGGGGTGCTCCAAAGATGCATAAATATCATTAAAAAATCAGGTAAGAGCATTTATATTCAAGCTAGTCCTTCAGGCTTAGCTCATTCTCTCTTCATCTTAAAGTAATGATCATTATATATCTCTGAATAGGGCCAACTTCATTCACCCCCAGAAGAACTCTGGTGAGACCGTTTCTAGTGAAACCAAAAATAGTCCTGTTGGTCTTCAACTGGGCGTTAATAGGCAAGTAGGATTGTGAACTTGCTTGTGCTCTGGCAGAGTTCAGGGAAAGTCAGGTCTTAAAGCTCTAATGTATGGAATCATAGAATGTTTTGGATTGAAAGGGACCTTAAAGATCATCCAGTTTCAACCCTCCTGCCATGGGAAGGGACATCTTCCACGTGACCAGGTTGCTCAAAGCCGCATCCAACCTGGTCTTCAACACTTCCAATGATGGGGCAGCCATGGTTCCCCTGGACAACCTGTTCCAGTGTCTCACCACCCTCATAGTGAAGCATTTTTGACTAATAGCTCATCTAAATCTACCCTCTTTTAGCTTCAATCCATTCTCCCTTTTTCTTTCACTGCATGCCTTTGTAAAAAGTTACTCTCCAGCTTTCTTGTAGGTCCCATTTAGTTACTGGAAAGCTTCTATAAGGCCTCCCCTGAGCCTTCTCTTCTCCAGGCTGAACAAGCCCAGCTCTCTCCGCCTGTCTTCATATGAGAGGTGCTCCAGCCCCTGATCATCTTCATGGCCCTCCTCTTCATGGCCTGGACTCACCAGACTTGGGGAGCATCAGAGCTGATCTCTCTATCTGAATAGCCCCTGAGTAGCCGCTCTGAGTGCATAGTCTTCAGCAAACAACCTACATCTTGCTTCAATTTAGGCTTATCAGACCAGGTGTAATTTTTTTCCTGCCTTTTGAATAGCTTGGGAAAAGACTGTGGAAGAGTTTGTTGTTTAGGTAGGTGCCTCAGACTATGCCTGAAGGACTACAGCTCTCCATCTTGCAGAAGAGTAGCACAAAAACCAGGAGAAGGGAGTTCTAAGCACCAGGGTGTGAGACTAGAGTGAGTTAGTAGCAGGTGGGTAACGGTAATGAAATGGCTCACAGTGAATAAGGAGCTGAAAATAGAGCTGAAGCAAAGTTAACTCACTGAGAAGAGCAGTCAGACATATCGTACAATAATGTTTTTACTCAACACTGTTTTCTCTCTTTTATCTTAGATAAATACGCTATTTGAAAAACACATTTAGGGATTAATGGCCCAAAGGAAACATAGGACGAATTTGTGCAGGGGTGGAACTATTGCAGGGGCTGTATCAGCTGTTACCAGTTTGTGTTTCTTTTCATAGTCTCTTGAAGGTTCACTCAGTGTTCTTGTATGAAAAACAAATTACAGAAAAAATTGGCTGTTTATAGCAAACAGATGCTTAGTTTGTGTAATCATTGCCTTCAGCAGGTAGTTTTGTCTATGCTGTACACCTAAATAGATTTTCTGTGGGGAAGACTATTAGTAATCATTACTGTTATGGTGCCTTCTGAGTATCTCAGGTTAGTGTGAACTGGTATAAGACTAAGCTTGAGAGAG
>JBCJKH010024258.1:4248-16906 GCA_039877255.1 Loriculus beryllinus | reverse complement strand
CAATTCTCTGTCTATCCTGGCCTTGAACACTGCCAGGGGCGGAGCATTCACCACTTCTTTGAGCAACCTGTTCCAGTGCTTCACCACCCTCACAGTAAAAAGCTTCTTCCTTAGATCTAACCTGAAGTGTCCCTGTTTCAGTTTATATCCATCACCCCTTGCCCTATCACTACAGTCCCTTGTAGACCCCCTTCAGATACTGGAAGGCTGAGATCTCCACCTTATTGCTTGTAGATAATTAACCTAAGTGAAAAAATGACTTTTTTTTTCTGTTCATTTAAAACCTAAATACTTTCGTAACTGTACAGATCCGAGTCATGTCAGTTCAGCCCTTCAGTTGCAGGAAGAAAGCCTGAATGAATTGAGAGCTGAAGAAACACATACTACCCGAATCTCATTTCTCTGTTTAAAGGCTTTATCATTCAGAAGCATTTCAATCTTACCACAAAATATGCTGAAGCAGCCTCTCAGCATGGTAATGTAAGGCATAGGAGGATGCTCTAAACTAGTGAAGGGCTGCTTTTATCCTAGTCCATGTCCAGTCTATCCCTGTGACCCCTTAAAAATGGCTAAGATTGCACAGATAGGTAAAAACAAAGCATCGATGCAAAGCATTGTATGACACTGCTGGGTCTTCCCTTTGCTATCCTCTCTGAGTCACAAGTTTTCACTAACAGGAAACAGAAAGAGTGCAGATGTGCATTGACAAAAAAAAAAATTGTTGTACTTCTGTTCACCCTCTTTTTATTTTTTTCTTTGCCTTTCATACATGTTGCAGCAAAGACGGCTCCACACAAGGAGAGCTGCTGTTTCCATAGTAGCAGATGGGCAACTGCAAAAAAATGGGTCATTGCTGGAATTGTTCCACTAATTCTGATAGCTGAAGCAGCTGATGGCTGGTTGGTGTAGATGAGTTATAAGTTATAGCCTCCCCTAGCAAACACACGGTGCTGCAGTGAAAACAAACAAAAGATACGTGGCATCTAGGCACTGTGGCATGCATCCCACCTGCTTCTCATAAACTTGTATGCTCACTGCACCTACGTGTACTTACTGTAGAATCACAGAATCCCAGACTGGTTTGAGTTGCATAGGAACTTAAAATCATCCAGTTCCAACTCCCTGCCACAGGCAAGGACACCTTCCACTAGACCAGGTTGCTCCAGGCCCTGTTGAAGCTGGCTTTGAACACTACCAGGGATAGAACATTGACCACTTCTTTGGGCAACCTGTTCTAAACTTGGAACAAAGCTCAGTTTCACCTTCCATTTGTAATGGTGTGTCTCCAGTACAACCTCTTTCACTTTGACAGAACTACTCACGCTGTATACCAGCCTTAGTGACTACAACTTTGTTTTCTATCACAAGTCTTTGTGGAAAAGGAAAATTCAAAAATTACTAAGAAGAAAGCTTCAAATTCTCTTAGTTTAAAATAATTAGCTTCCTTTCCTTTTTCTCCACCTGAAGTCTAAACAACTTCTCTTTTCCCAAGGCCACTGTTGCACTGTTTACTGAGTGTTGTACTAAACCACTGTTGCACTGTTTACTGAGTGTTGTACTAAACCAGCACAACAGCACAAAACATAAGTGTAAGAATAAAAGCACCTACAGGATGTGGTTTTAAGGTGGTGGGAGATGGGCTGCTCATTTCTTTACTAAAAGCACTATTGCTGGAAGCAGTAACACTTGGTCAGAAAATCTCAGGATGGTGGGTTCAGGTTCAAACAGCACTACCACAGATATTCAGTGTGCTGTATCATAGAATGGTTTGGGTTGGACAGGACCTTAAGATAATATAGTTCCAACCCCTCAGCCATGGGCAGGGAAGCCTCACACTAGACCATGTTGCCCATATGCAGTGTGAATGCCCCAGGTGTGTGGGCAATAAGTATAAAGGACTTATATATGTATTGTTAGGAGAGATTCCTTAAAATTCCACCCACCAATCCATACAGACCTGTGTTGTCACAGAAAGAAAAGGAAAGTACCTCTCATCACAGACTCAGGAGGAGAGTTAACTTGGTTTGTGTCCAACAACAGCTCATTTCATAGCAGTCAGTGTATACTTTGTTTTCTTTAAGTTGGGCCTTACTCATTTAGGATTTGTATCATTCAGTAAGAAGCTGTTTTGGAGTGAGTGGGAATACCAGCAGCAGTTGTTTGCAACATCCACTGACACTGTCTTTCTGCTTTCTTCGCAGTCTAGTGGAGTAGCAGCGCTTGTTGCTGTTCTTGTGTTGTTACTGTTAGTGGCACTTGCTCTGCTCTGGTGGTTCTGGCCCCTCTGCTGCAAAGTGGTGAGTAAAGACTGTTGGAAATAGTCAATGCATGTCTGCCTCATGATGATAACTCATAGGGAAACTCAGGCTGGGAAACACTGGGAAGCAGGTTAATTAACAGGAGAGCTACATGTGACATATGCTGTTGAGGGAGTTTTCTGTCATTAGCAATACACACTAAATGGAAGAAGAGACCAACTTCAACGCTGAGGGCTGCACTCGTAGCAGTGCTTATGGCTTTCTGAGACCTGCACACAGGGAAACCAACACCAGCGTGCTGCTGTGATGCTCGCTGGCTTTCTACTGAGTGAGCACATATTCTGTTTCTGTAAAAGTCTTTCATAAAAGTCTTCTATTATTTGGAAGTTGTTTGCCATAGTGGTATGCAGATGTTACCCTGAAATCAAGGATATTTTAGAAGTACTAACACTAAAATTGGTATTTGTAGTCCATTAAGGGCTCTCAAGTTAGAAATCCCTTATTGTCTTAGTAATCCTTTGCATACATTGCATCTCTCTTCATCAGAGTGCATGTTTATTATTCATCCTGTTCAATGACAGTGCTGAGGACTTGGGGAATGGAGATTATTTGCAGGGTGTTACTGCACTTCTTGTCTTGTCTAGGGCTTGTCTTGGGGACAGCAGAAGAACCTGTTTCTGATTCTCACCTGACCATGCTGAAACCCTTGGGTGCGATCTGTCAGGCCTCAGGCTATCCTGGGGCAAGAAGTCCTCAGCTCCCATCTTGCATCCTCATGGTCTGGGGTTTCTGTGTCCTCTGTGAACTCATCTCTAATAAAATAGACTCTCTTCTATCTCATTCTCCAAAGTACAGCCCCATCACAAATCTCAGGAGTTTGCCTGTTAGCTGTTTTACTTCCACTTTGTTTTCTATCATGAGTCTTCTGTAGAAAAGGGAAATTCAAAATCACTGAGAAGAAAGCTTCCAATTTTCTTAGTTTAAAATAATTAGGTGACCTTAACTCATAGACCATTCTTCACACTTCTTAGTTTCTATGCCTTCCATCTGTAGAAAGCAGCTACAATTAGGCTAGATTGTCAGAGCTCTCAGTACAACTTACCTATCTGAATATGACTGTCAGAACATAATCTACATGTCTCCAATTTATGTTAGCCTAGAATCAGTTAGCAGCTGGAAGTGCAGTCGATCGCACCATACTCAGTTGTGCATGCAGTTTTCATTGTCTGCCAAGTGGATGTTTGAGGGTTTTTTTCAGCATCAAGTTTACACATGCAGTGAAAAAAATCCAAATGTTCTTCATACTGGTCAGTGTTCAGAAGTCAGTGTTTGTCAGTGGTCAGTTCTCATGCTGTAGTACAACTTCATGTACTGTATATTTTCCTTTCATTACAGTAAGAAGTGACTGCAGTGTCTCATCCTCTTGAGAGGAGGAATTCTCTTCCCAGTGGTGACTCTGTAATGACAATCAGTAAGGTGCTTTCTGGATTTTTTGATGTTCAAGCCCTACATTAAAAAAAAAGGTCAGAACTATAGTTCTACAGGGTTAATTTCCAGTCCTTTTGGTAGTTATGCTAGTGTAATAAATTAAAATATTAGCTGCACCAGCCTATGCCTGTTATAAGTGAAAGGAGTTCAGGTTACATTACAGGTCTACATCAACACATGTGCAGAGCTCTGGAGGGGTATCTCAGGTAGGACTCAATTCATGGGAAGAGATGCCCTTTATAACCAATTACACAGTGACTTCTATGGGCCCAATAAAAGCCACAGCTCTTTAAATGTTAGTGCCCTCTGTTGTCTTCCCCCCACCTCTTACGGATATTATTTGTTTCTTTGAAAAGAAAAGGTAATTTTAGACTCACTGCTACAACAATACCAAGTTCCAAACCCATGTATTCTTGCACTGAACTGACTCTTTTCCTTTCTTTGTGTTTTGACGTCTGTTTCCTCCAACCATTATACCATGCCTCCATTCTTCTCCCTCTCTCCCACCTGAGGTTCTCACACTGCATGTTACTGCCAGTTCTGGCTATGCAGTTTTGGGCTTTGGTGATGGTGTCTTTGATGAGAGGCAGCAAATCAGGGACAGGCAGGACCTTCTCTGACTCTGCTTCCCTAGCAGAGTGCAGTGTCTGGTTTCGTGGGACAAAGAATAGGAGCAAAGGAGAAAGCAGCAGCCCTCAAGCCTTGTAAGGTTCCCATGCTTCAGAATCAAATGGGAGAGAGGAAGGCAAAAGGTGCCACAGACAGAGCACAATGAGTGTCTGGAGCCACATGAGCATGTAATCCCTTCCACAGTAAGCCTCAGCTGTTTTGGGCACTCCATTCTTGCTGGACCTCAGTCCTGACTGTGTTCTTTGCTATAAGGTTGATGTTGGGGTAGGTGGACTCCTTTTCCTTGTTCTTCCTCCCTCCCACCCCTTTTTTTTTTAAAAGGCAGTTCACTGTTGACAGTTCTTTCACTCTTCTTCCCTCAATATCAGAGCATATGATCGCATCAAGCTGGCTTCAGGCTCTGGTGCTGACATTTCCTAATGCCCACATCACGCGAACATTTGAAAAGTGTTAATGAGCAGATCAAAGGGACTGTTGCCTGAAGCAACTAACTTTTTTTCTTTCTTTAAGAAATCGGCTCTCCTCCAAACTCAATTCTTCATTCTTTGCATCTAAATAAATGAGATGCAGCCTTGCCTGGTGATGATGATGATGATAAGCCAAAACAAAATTAGAAAGTGAACCCTCGCTACCTGAGGTTAATAAGACAGCATTATTCAGTCTTCCCTATTTAAACCGTCTGAATCAAGCTCAGGAAAAGGTAATTGCAGTATTAAGATCTCCAGTATGTGCAGTTTCATGCTACATTTACATTCTTTTCTGCCAGAGCTGTATCGGTTCCTTGGATTTCTGTTTCTTAAAAATGGCTTTCTACTAAAAAATGGCTTAAAAGTGGCTTTCTACTGATTTCACTTGAAATATCACACAAGACTGAAAATAATCTTTGTGTGTGTGCGTGTGAGAGAGAGGGAGTGTGTGAGGAGCCTGTAGAAACATAAGGATGCAGGCATTTGCATTCCACTTCTGTCAGCAGGGGTGAGTATCTGCTACTCAAAGCAGACTATTTTCTCACACCACTGTCACATTTAAAACAAGTTTCATTTTCTGAAGCTATTAGAAATAGCAGCTAATTAATGTATTGGTTAGCTTCAAACCAAGTGTACCCTGTAACTTCAGGGAGCTTAGCAGCTGGCACAGGATTAGATCCTTCATTTACAGAATCAAACAAAAACTGCCACTGACTTGGGACTTTTGAAGCCCAGTGAGGTATACCTGTAGTTTTTCTTGGTTCACTGGCGTAGAAATGTTGATTCCATAAATATCAATATGCACAGGGCCCAAATGAACTTTAGTATGTGCCACAGAGAAGTTTGTCTTTGCTTGGGGGAGACTGCAAAACTTCAGAATTGTAGAACTGTACAAAGTGGAGTGATAATACCATTTAATGCATATTTATATATGCATATAATGCCATTTAATGCATATTTCTGTAAAGCCACAAGCTAGCTAGGCCTTCCCCCTGTACAGCTTGCAGTCTTGGCAGCAAAATTCATTTTTTGAGCTAATCATTAGAGATGGGCAAAAGGGAAATAAGAATGTAAATTAAAGAAGATAAGGTGACCCTTAATACACTGAAATACTGCTTTACCATTTCCAGTCTGTTAGTTGCCTTCAGTGAGAATTAAATATCTTCATGCCCTGGAAAGCCTTGCTCAGCTTCCAAGTATCTTAAAGAATCTGTCCTGTGATCCCTCTATGTTGTTGGCTCTTGTAAAATGAGGGCAGTAATTCCAAGCTGGTTTTCAGGAAAGTTTCACTGATGAAATAATCCATTTCTTTAAGTAACCTGAAAATTCCTGATGGGTAGAAAGAAAAAGTATTCAGCACTAATTCATGAAAAGTACTGTCTGACATCATAGCAGCAAAGGGTATCTGGTTAAAATCCATAGTTGGCTTTTCAGTCCACTCCAAGTGCTCTGAGCTTGCTTGGCAAACGGTTAAGCATCTCAAACCTGAAGTGCTATGGAAAAATGTTTCTAGGGGTTCCTTAACTTCTCTTATTTGACGTAATTCCTGTATCCAGTGCTAAAAGTCCACAGGCAGTAACTAGTGACTATCTTGGTAGCACTGTGTCTTGAAATGGGAGTCAAGAAGGAAAACTCTTGATTATTGGTCAAGAAAAGTACATTTCTTTTATGTATGAAGCTGTACATCTCTGCAGTGACATTATTTATCATGGACAGTGGTGGTCATGTTTATATAATACTAAGGCATAGCAGAAACAGACTCCTTGATACTAATGGGGCATTTTTTAGTCATTATTATACAAAAGTGCAAAAGATGACTTGACATCGCTAAAATACTTTTTGGCTCATGAATCTGCTTTTTCTGTTGAAGAATGGCTGGCATTCACTTTTCATCTGAATTCATCCTCTTTCCCTCCCTATTCTGCTTGGTGGATTCCTGTCAGTAGCAAGGAACTCCCTGAGGTGTACAGTATGTATGTGAGAAAAAGAACAGGAAGAAACTATAGGTAGAGGTTTAAATATATCTGTAAGTAAATTATCCTAAGAGCAGGTCTTATCCAGAAGCCATTTGAGAAGGCTTGTGACTCTCCCTGCTCCTTGCAGGAGTGCCACACTGAACAGTCAAGGAGCTGCACACTTGAAATGATTACATCTCAACTGTGAGATCTGTGGAAACGCTCTGAACATCTAGAAGTGAAGCCTGACCCACTAGCAGGCATTTCACACTTACCATTCCGCCAGAAATTATTCAGCAGCATGGCACAAGGAAGTCGGCATCTTGGCCCCAGATTAATCAAGACCTCACATAGATCTTGTGATGTTTTTCCTCCCAGGCTTGCTAATGAACTCCATAGAGTTTAATCACTGGCTATTACTTAGAATGACTAAATCTTATCTGGTCAGGAAGCAAAGTGGCAGACACGTCTGCCCAAAGAGTGTCTGCCAGTCAATGGATGTTATTTTCTATTAGATGGATGGTGTTAATTTCCAGAAGGCCTTGATAATCAATACCCAAGGGACTTGGCAGCAGCAGTTGCCAGGTTGCAAGCAGATGTAGAGAACTCAGATGGAAACAGTTCACTCTTAAAATTTTCTGTTGGGTTTTCAATGCTGCCAGTGCAGTTTCTTATGCTTTTGTATGTTTGGCTCTTTCAGGTCATCAAAGATCCCCCTCCATCTCCACCAGCTCCCAAAGAGGTATGGTATGATGGTGCTTTGCTCATCACATTGCTTAACACCACACCACTCTGTGCTTTCCTGTGTTCTGTGACTTCAGCTCTTTGTCCTAGCTGCTTTGGAAGGAAGAACTGCCCTGTGGGAAGCCTTAAGCTGAGAGCAGGATGGCTAAAGTCCAAATCTCTGTTCTGCCTTGCTCATCTCAGCATGGCATGAATTAAGGCCAAATTCACAGAAATATTTAGGGGCTTTATCCCAGGATAGTTGAACATTATTTTTCCCATTCTGCAGTGAAAACAGAAAGACTCACAAGCTCTTATATAACAATCAAAAGATTCCTGTATGACTTAAAGAGCATTTTTCTACAGCTTTGCCATTCTAGACACTGAACAAGCCTTACAAGGGAATTTCTCTCCCTTCTATGGGCGATAATGCACTAGAGGATGTTCTGGTGTCTGCAGTATTTTTCCCCCTTGGTCTTGATTTAGATGATTGCTTGAGCATACTCAAGCATACTCTGACAGTTAGGTCCATGATGAGGCACACTTGACTGAGCTGAGGCAGCCAAGAGCGAGTTTGACAAAGGCTGGCTTAGGAAACTGTGTAACCTTTATCTGCAGATCTGCTGAACACCGTCTGTTGAATCCAAATGTGTAGGGCTGATGATCTGTCTCGCGGAAGACATTATATTTTCTGTAGAAGAAGCCACTCTAAATTCTTCTCTTTGTGTATGTTTTGATTATTTTTATTTGTGGAAAGGAAAAGGATGAAGCAAATAAATGACTGCCAGTAGAACGCACAGATTCTTCATTTGGACTTCCCTGGTGGTCACCACCAATGCGTTTCTCATGTGAAATATTAGAAGTACTTCCAAACATGACCAGATTTTGTTTGGAAGTTGCTGAACACTTGGGGAAGTTAAATATCTGAACTTTCACACCTAACACAAGAAAACTTCCTCTCTGTGGACTCTAGTGAAATATAGTAAAAAGACAGTTAGTGGGAGAAGAAAAAATTCTCTTTTGAAGTAAATATTGTTTGAATTTATTGACAGGAGGAAGAGCAAGAGCCCTTGCCTACCAAGAAATGGCCTACAGTGGATGCTTCCTACTATGGTGGACGAGGAGTTGGCGGAATTAAAAGGATGGAGGTTTGTGCAATGGGGAGATGCCAGTTCACTGACACACAAGCTCTCTGATGCTACAAGTGGTGGCAACAAAGACTTTCAAAGTGTACTGGAAACACAAGGGCATAGTATGTGCTTCCTTCCAGTGACGTAAGCCTTGAAAACTCTTTTACTGTATCAAACAATTTTGACCTTGCCTATGAAAGAACAGCTTTCAATAGTTCCATTTGACTGGAACTTTAAATAGCTGCCTGAAGACATGCTCTTTCCATCAAGCTAATGAGAAAGAGAGAGTGAGAGCCTTTTCTCAATGTTTTGGAAGAAATTACAGTGAAACATAAGTCCTCCAAATGCGGGCCAGCCAAATGCGCTGACAATGGTGATGCGAAGGAGAGGCTTGATCCCAAAGGAACTCAGAGCGACAACAGTGCCTGTCTTTGAAGAGACACGATAGCATCATGTTAATTAAAACAGAATGAAAAATGTGCATCCTTATGGGCACGTCCTTATGTCAGATTTTATAGTCAAGTCAGCCTTTATGGCATTTGCAAAGCAGTTTTCTGCAGTTTTTAACTTCATTCTCCATCTGAAATACCCACCTAGGTCATATTGATGTATCTTGATGAAACTTTAAAGGTATTGGCCTAAGAGTCAGCCTTGCTTGAATTCTTTTTAAATGCAGTAGAACATGCAAGTTTAAAGCTGTGCTGCTTAGATGCGCTTCCTTCAGCAGTTCAGCATTGCTGATTTAGAAGTGATACAGATTCTAGAAAAAGAAAACATTCTGTGCAGTTCTTTTCAGAGGCAAACTAGATCATACTTTCCAAATTAAAGAATTACAAGTCTGGATTTTTAATGGGAGCTGTGATGAGGCTCTGGGAGGGGTTCCAGGGTTTAAATCATTACAGTTTGTAAATGGGACCTTGCACAATGAAACAGAAGCCTGATAGATAGCTGATGAGCACAAGTAACATCGGTACTATAAAGAAATACTTGTTCATCATGTGGCAAAAATACAGTATTCCCTCTTCAGAGCAGAGAGCAAAAAGTAATAATGAGGTTAGAAAACTTGATCTGTGTGAGGAATTGTGTGAAGGACTAAGGGCTAAAGATGTAGATCAACTGAAACTGCTGATAAGGCGATCATGGGCTCTTGAAGGGAACCTCATTCTTGGAGCTGTGTCTGTGTCCTTCTATGGGACCCAAGAGTAGTAACAAATTTTAGAGTTGGGTGCCACATGGTGAATGCCTGAGTATTTGAGTACGGAGCTTTACTTCAGCCCCGTTTCACGCCTGCCTCCCCCAGTACCTTCACCCATTTATGACAGTCCGGCATGTAGCCAGCATTGTTCACTCTTCCTAGATCTGCCTTTTGGCGTTATTTTAAAAGTTTGTGATGCCATTTCTAGGCCCACCTATTACAGGCAGGCAGTTTTTATGTGAAAGTTGTGTTGTCATACTCCACAAATCCTGGTTTTTTGGGTGTAGTCGCTTTAATCCAAAGGAGAAGGTCATTTTAGCAGCAAGGAATCCACCATCTTTCTCTAAATGATTTTAACAGTGGTTAAAATAGTTTTCTAACAACCTCATAAAAAACACCATAAAAGTACCATTGATCACAGTGCAAGACACAGATGCATTTTAATGAGGCAGCAGGGCCTACTTGGATATGAAAGCCCATTCTCGTATTGCAGAGACAGGATTCCCCAATGAGGAGAAGAAATTAAATAGCAAGCCAAACAGTGAGGTCCAAAATAACAGAAAGGTCCAAAACAATCCCCCTCCTGAGAAACAATGATGTATTTTACCAAGGTGAGTTACAGCATTACAGACCAAATGAAGCTTTGTTATAGTTTGCTACTCTCACTCTTTATATTGAGATTACAGGGGAAAAATGCACTTCCTGGTGATAATAAAATGACAAGATTTTCCTCCAGGGTATTTCATTTTTCTGAAGGGGCCTAGACTCTGGTGTGCCTACATATTTTCTGCACTTTCTCTGTCAGCACATTCTGCATATGGTGCTGATGAGGATGAAGTCAGGCTGCTTTCTTCTCCCATCCTATGCCATACTTATCGCAGCACATTACAGAGTGGCCCTAGCAGGACCTGGAGAAGTGTTCCCACTCCGTTGGGGCAGCAGAAGGAAGACCGGGGTCATGTCTTCTTCCTGGTGAGCAAAACAATTTTGCACCCCTTGGCAGTGGGACAGTTGTTGCACCCCAGTTCTTCTGCCTACTTTTCAAGTGCTTCAATTGGCAGGTAGCATGCCAGAACTGACATGCACCTACCAAGCGGCGTGCAGTGATGCTCCTAACACTTTCCTTCAGGGTATAAGGTCAGTCTTGTCTGACTTTTCTTACTTAGGTTCTTCTCTCATCATGCCAGGAGATCCCTGAGAAAAAGGAGCATGCTGGTGAGGTCCTGCAGGAACCTGTTTTCCACTAACTGTTTCTTGACTCACCAGCATGTCACATTTACCCAGGATGTAATGTCAGAATTTGGTTTCCTGAGTTTAGGTCTGTCAGGTCTTCCTTACAGGCTACATTGTAGCAAATGGCATGATTTAGGAAGTCTTGCACTGAAAATAATGCAGTCCAGTTTTACCAAGAGCTTCCAAACTCCAGCCATAGCTTTTAGATGCTCTTTTTGGGTCATAATGTAACAATCTCATCTAGGTTTGCTTCTTTGTACAATACAGCAAACATCCTTGCTCAAATTGCTTCACAGTGTTTCCAATGAGAAGATGAAATAACATTACTGTAGTAAGACAAATCATCTCTCTTAGAGGGAAGTTTGGTTTGTTGTTTTTTTGTGTTTGGTTTTTTTTTTCCTGTATTTCCTCTTTACAGCATAATAAGTACAACCTTTTATGGAAATGGAAATAGGTGCTTGTGTCACCAAGGGCAATAACCCGAGTGTCCTTTCTCTTTGAACTCTTTGTATATATTCTGTATACTTAGGGCAGTGATAAAATATACATTGCTACATGTTTTGCATTAACTTACTATGCGTGTTAGACTACTTTATCTGCATTTGCTCCAGTATGTATCTTCATGCAGGTCTACTTGAAACCTGAGTAGTTTCAAGGAGCTTCTGCTAAAACCTGCTTAAGTATTGCCTTCTATTTAATTGGAGTTCTCAACAAACATGCTGTGTTAGTAAATCTGGGGTGACAAAAGTCTAGGCTGTCATAAGTGCCAGGTTAAGGTCTGGTATTTTAAGATAAATCTGAACTAGAAATAGTACCTTTACATCATTAATTAGAGAAGACTTCCCAGATTTCCTGTCTCCTATACAGCCTGTCTGCATGGTAGAGTTGAATTGTCTTTCAGTATTTCTCTTGCCTTTTCACTACTGAGAGTACCTGAATGAAGGGGGAACATTTCCCCTCTTGTTTATTGGAGCTTCTTCCAAATTTAAACATTTTCAATTACTTCTGTTATTTGCAACAGCATATTCACGTCTGAACTCTGGCTTTCCTTAGGTTCGCTGGGGTGATAAAGGATCCACTGAAGAAGGGGCTAGATTAGAAAAAGCAAAAAATGCTGTGGTGAAACTCCCAGAAGAACCTGAAGAACCTTTTAATCCAAAGCCACGTAAACCAAAGCCTACCTCACCAGCCATTCAGGAGAAGTGGTATACGCCAATTAAGGTAATCTTTGCAGTCTTCAATATAAGAGAATTCCATCTAAAGGCTGGATTCTACCTTACCAGTCTTTTGCATGCTAAAGTGTAGATTATTTTTCAAGTATTCACATCCAAGTGAAATGTACTATTCTCAAAGCAAACACCTACTCAAGATGAATAGCAAGAACAGTTTTTAACCCTAAATACACTACATCATTAATGCCACACTCTGTTTTCCTTTTCCTAGTAAGAGTACTAAAATCTGTGGGGCCTTTGTTGGCATTTGGTCTATTTCAGTGTTCAAGGCTGGGTTATACAGAGCCTTGGGTGACATGGTCTAGTGTGAGGTATCCCTGTCAATGGCAGAGGGTAGTTGGAACTAG
>JBCJKH010024253.1:0-15263 GCA_039877255.1 Loriculus beryllinus | reverse complement strand
AGGGAAAAAAAGCAGTGACTTCGGTTCAAACACAGTTTAATATTTATGTAGCTTCTCTTTTAATCAGTATGAAGACAGATTTTGGGGACTGCAAGTATTTAGGATCAGAATTTCTGGACAGAACAAGATAAATCTATAAAACCAAAAAATCATACAGAGCAGGGTATATTGTATGGTATATTGCTATATCATACCTATAGGAGTATTTTTAGTATGCAAAAATGGAAGCACATTACAATTTGAACATAGGCTGAAGGTGTTTCTCACTACAGAAAGGACAGAGAGAATTTTGAGCAGCTAAAAGGAAGATGAACAGGCATCAGTTACTAGATTGTGTGTGATTTCCAGACAGATTGATCAAGCAGAAGAAAACCGCCATTAAAAACAAATATTTACTACTACTAAAATAAGTGAAAAGATGATCGTAGTTAACGACCATCATTAACATTCTCTACTGATAGATTTTCATAATAAAAATCTCTATTCTCATAATACTTCATAAATTAACCAACTTTGACATAAAAATTTGGTATACAAGGCTAATTTTGAATCTGTTAAGTACTTCAAACTGCAGATGTATGAGATATGTAATCATCATGTCCATGGGAAAATTGTCAGAAATAATGCAAGTTCACTGGAGCATGAAAATACAAGACTGGAAAGAAGTGAGACTTCCCTGCTTGACATCAAAAATATAGTTTACTAGAAGTCATATAAAAGAATATGAAACTCTCTATAAAAACCAGCAAATCTGTGTCCTCCTGATCAAACAATAAACATGTTTGGAGTTTTTTGTTTGGTGGTTTAGTTGTTGGTTTTTTTTCCTGTTTACTGGAAAGTTTTAAGCCCAAGCATTCTGAGTAGACCCAGCTTCAGTCTGGAAAATATTACAGAATATTTTCCACTCCCTTTGAAGAAGGAAACTCTTGTGATCAGTACTTGGTTTCAAACCCGAGGCAAAACAAAAAAAGAAGTGAGTGCATACACATATATAACATAAAGGCATTAATTCCATGGTTGAGCACATAAAGCAAACTGTTCTCCATTGAAGAGTTATTTCAAGACTGCATAAATGTAACAGAATAAAAGACAGTCCAAAATTAATATCTTACAGTTCAAAGAATAGAATGATTTGCATGTGACTTTTCCATGGTTACTAAGTATACAAAAGAAAATATGCAAACCAGTGTATTAAGTGGGCACTGCTTGAATATAATCTATCTATATTAAAAATAGCTAAGAATATTAACAGAAATGCCTCTGCCTTCAGTGGCCTTAGGTTAATGAGCTCTGCAGAAAATACATATCTCAAATATCTTAAACAGGAATAGAGAGGACATCATGCTTATAGATGGCCCTTTTTGCTCCTGATGGACATTTATTTTTGATGGACACCTAATTTCTGACCATGTTGTGGTTTACCATTATAGTAATTATCAGCTTCAGTGAAGAAGTCAAAGTTTGCCTGGTTTTCAGTTGTGCTCAAAGGGCTTTCATCATAGCCTATTAATGAGAAATTTTAGGGGCAGCTTTTTGTTCTGGGTCTGTATATTGCTCAACACCATGGAATGCCGATATATAGCAAGGGCTCTTCAGCAGTACTGCAGTGTGATGTAATGTCTTACCTGCACTGAACACTTGTCCTGCAACTAAAACCGTAAGCATATGTTTTGAATTATAGATGGAAACTTCTGCTGAAATAACCTCAATACCACATATAACATAATAACATTTAGAATTAATTCATTAGATCTTTTTGTAATAAATCAGAATACATTTGTGGCTGCTTTGAAACAGCTTATGAATATTGTAAGTAACTTGACTGCTGGTGTATTTACTGCATGAGTAAATAATAATAGGTAGATGCAAGACAAATAATCAGGAAAGATGAGACATAAACCTCTCTGAAGTACTTAGCTAAATATTAGCAATGAACATTCTGTGAACACAGGATAGTAAGATTATTTATAAGATAGGCAGATTTTCTTAAATGTTTGGGGTTTATTGTTATTCTAGGCAAGGCTCTGTTTTAATAAGACTGTATAGTTTCTATATGGATCACTTTCAAGAAACTCAACAGGAATAAAGTTTCCAAAACCAAACAGAACAGCCAAAATAGATTGAATTACAGCCCAAAACTTCCACTGCATAAGAGGATGCACTGTTAAGCTTCAACTCAGAGAGGTAAAAGCATTAAAAGGAGAGACGAGTGATGATGTGCAGATGTGCAACATCACCTGCAGCTGTGACAATAGCATCCTTGACTCTAATTGAAGACAAATGAATGGTGCTGCTACTGTAGCAGAGGCAGGGAGTGGGGGAGAAGGCTGTTTTCCGGGGGTGTGTGGGTGGGGTGAGAAGGCATTTACTTCTGCAGAGAAAGAGAGGCACTCGGAAGATTAGGCAACTGCTGCTTTAGAGGAGGAATGATTACTCTCTCATGGGATGTCTCCAGTCAGAAAGGATACAAAAAAGGTAATAGAAAGCATGATCCTGGTCTGGCTTGAAGCACAAGATTAAATAAGCAATTAATACTCTGTGTTTGTCAAAAGCAGGAAGATTAATATTTTTTGCAGAAATTCCCTTTGTGCTGGTTTTGGGTGGGACAGAGTTAATTTTCTTTACAGTAGCTAGTGTGGGGCTACATTTTAGATCTGTGCTGAAAACAGTGTTGACAATGCAGAGACACTTCCATTACTGCTGAGGAGGGCTTACACAGAGTCAAGACATTTTTGGCTTCTCACAGCACCACACCAGCAAGAGGGCTGGGGGTACACAAGAAGTTTGGAGGGGACACAGCTGGGACAACTGACTCCAAATGACCAAAGGGATATTCCATGCCACAGGATGTCATGCTCAGCAATAAAATCCGGGAGAAGAAAGAAGCAGGGAATGTTCAGGTGATTGCATTTGTCTTCCCAAGTGACTGTCATGAGTGATAGAGCCTTGCTGTCTTGGAGGTGGCTGAACACCTGCCTGCTAGTGGGGCATGGTGAATGAATTCGTTGCCTTGCTTGCACATGTAGCTTTTGCTTTACCTATTGAGTTTTCTTTATCTGTTTTCCAACTACTACTCTCCTGATTCTCCCCCCAGTCCTGATGGGGGTGGACTGAGCAAGCAGCTGTGTGGGACTTAGATGCTGGCTGCCTTTAAACCATGACACCCTTCATCTCCTATCTCTATATCCATCAAAGGGTAGTGCCCAGGACTGCAGAGGGTTCATGCTCAACCCCAAACAATTAATAATTCTGTTGCTTTATTACTTGTTATCCAAAAGCAATTATTTTGTCTTGTATAACAAAACCATGCTTGTCTACTGTCTTCAATCACATAGCTTTCTAAAGAAAAATATTGTCACACAATGAAACAGTTTAACCATTTTATTTATCTAAAGACTTAAGAAAGTAATGGAAAACATCTCATAGCAACTCACTACCCCCTAAAACCAAATCTTTTGATGGGAAGACATTGTAAAGCCCTGTTGCAGATATATGTTATTCAGAGAATGCATGATTAAGTTGAATTCACACCCTACCTTCTCTGCATATTACAAGTAATTCTAAGAATCTGAGGGGTTTGCCTCATTTGACTCTCCACTAGAGTCATTGGAACATTGAGTCCAATAGGAAGCAAATCAGTTACTACAGAGTTTCTATAATGATATGGTGAATTTGGTGTAATAAAACCTCTCTTGATAGGAATGTGTTCTTCTGAAGCTGGAGAGAAATGTGGTATTAATCTTCATTAAATCCCACAAAATGCTGGGGTTGAGGAGGTTGAAGCAGCTCAGAGTTAATGGAATTATTCACAATGTCAATAATCTGCAGTGCTGTAATGTTCTCCATCAATATGGTAACTAGCAGTCACAACAGAAAACACAGCTTTGAATGTGACATGTTGTAAGGAGAATGTCAAACCTCACTCTTAGCCAGATTGAATAAATGACAGCCAAAGGAAAATTGTTTAATGGGGACACTTCTTTGCATAGTAGTCTAACACTTCAGGGGAAACACAAATCCTGAGGAATTTACAAAAGAAGTGTAAAATTTCTTCTGACCAGCTGAGGTTTTGATTTGCTCTTGAAAGACTGGCACATTAAACACTTTACATTAGAAAACAGGTGTACTAAAACTGAGGTTTCTAATATCTAACTAACCCTATGTTTCCCCTATAAGCTCTTTACCTAAGAAAACTGAAAGAAATGAGTCTGTGCATGGATTACTGAGAGCTCAAAGAATCGCAGCCCCTGCTGCATAACGTCTACCTACAGCAAACGTTACTGGACATTCTGTGGTGAGGGAACTAGTGCTTCACATTCTGAGTTTGCCTATCAAAGAGGCAGATCCAACACAAGCATGGAGGAGATAAAAGGTAACAGTTCTTCACTCTCTTTTAAAACTAAATCATTATGGGTCATCAAACTAAACCAGAAGTGGCAAAGTCAAAGGAAACAAATGTAGATCTTTATTCATCGACTGCATGGTTAAACCTTAGAAGTTTCTTACCACAATTTGCTGTGACACTAGAAGGCTTCTATTGGCCAGTGCTAGAGACATTATGCTGAGCTAGACATACCCTAGTTTGTATCCTCAATCTCATAAATAAGAATGGGAGGAAAACTTAAGAATTTGTATCTGGTGTGTGTTCATGGAATCGTGTTTATCTACTGTTTTTATATTTTTTTATTATTATTCTTTGAAATTAAAGATAATACTTCAAGATTTTTGTCAAAACATTTTTCTTGTCCTCTTAAAGAACTTTTAGTTTGTAATGCTGCCTATATTAAATCACTCCTTATTGTAGTACATAGTATCATATTACACTATATTAAGAGGTGCTTTCCAGTCACCTGATATAGTACTTCAAAGAATGGGAGTTTTCTTAGTTTTTACTGAGGTGCTCCAAGTTCCTCCCAAACTCCAGGAGATATGCCACCTGAATCTGGAATATATTTCTCAAGTTATCTGTTTCAGGATTTTCTCTGATGTAATTTCAATTCAATTTAAAAGAGTAGGTTCAAAATCAATAACCATACAATTTGTTGTTGGCTTTTTTTTTTTTTTTCCCTCTATGGTAATTTAGCAGATGCAACATCTTTAAATATGTCAGTTGAAAAACAGTTGTGGAAATAAACTTACTTGTTTTCATTTATGCTTTTCAAAAACTGCCTTTCCCCTTTCATTTTATGCAGCATTTCTTTCCCTTTTCCATAGGTTCTTTTTAAGAACTACAATGCATACCTTTAAACTGACAGTTGATCACTTTTTTCTCTTATGTTTTTGCTTCCTTCTTTAGGGGTGGAAAGCAGATGTATAGCTTCTGCAACTACCAGGATGTACTCATGGTCTCTGTGCTGAGTTAAAAGTTTTAATTTCCTCATCTCTAGCTTTCAGATCATCTTGATTAGCTTCTCCTTTCTGAAGTCCCCTTCTCCAAAGTTTACAGTCAATTTTCAAAATAATGAGGATTCACATGTGAGTATTCTGAAAAGGATTTTGAGCTTAATTACACTGCAATCAGTATTACTCAGAGGTTTAATGATACCATTATGTAGAACAGCCCTCTGTGTTTCTGCCAACAAATTTGAAAATCATTTCAAATTATTGTGAGGATTAGGATCTAAAAGTCAATTCTTTGTATGAACTAGAAATTCCATCTCTGCTAACTTACATATTAAAGCAGATCAGAAATCAAAATAAACTCCAATTTCTGTTTTAATAGATAGTGGGGCTATCCGTTTCCTCAACCAAACCTGAGTAATGTAACAAATATTTTCATTGTTTGTCTTACATAGCTATGTATCTTATTAACAATTAAACTTGACAGTGATGCTTGGAATACTAGTTGTAACTACTGTAACTGAAGACAAACACATAATTTTTTAGCAAAGAAATGAATAGTAACTGAAATGGGACTTAAGTTTAATCAAAGATGTAACCCTAGAATCAGTAATATATCTTCACTTATATGCTCTTTCAAGAAATGATCCATTTCCTGACAGAGTTGTACCACTTCTGTTAAGAGAATTATTAGGCTTAGACGCTCAGCATAACTTCTCCTTTCATGGTAAGACAAAAGCTGATTTAGGAAGACAAAACTCTTGGCCAGAACAATTTCATACAAAATTGCTTTAAACAGTAAATTTACCTACCCAGTCTACTTTCCTGACAGTTACCAAGCACAAAATATTCAACTGCAGATTAAAAAAACCCAACAAACCAACAAACAACCAAACACAGGGAACATATGTAAACTAGAAACCAGAACTAATACTGTACTAAAACCTCACACAAAAGCTGTTTCATGTCATGACTGTCTTTCAAAGGGAGTTCTTCCTTAAATTCATTTTTTGCTTTCCAAAATTTGATCCTCTTCTTCCACTGCAGGGCAAATGCTTGCTGTGGAGTGATTAAGGAGAACATTTTGTATCATTGGGCTTTGCAACGTTTGTACTTTGAAAGTAACACCTGTTTCTGTAACAATTCAATGACCATAAGGAAGCGCCAGACACTTCCAACTTCAGCCCCATGGAAACTATATTTTTCATAAGCAGCTCCCCTGCAGAAAGAAAGTAAATCAAGTACCTCAATACTGTAAAGCAGTTACATCCTGGAAGTAAACAGCTACAGCACTCATTCTCTTCTCTCTCTCTGCTCCACTCAAAGTCTTTACACAGAGCACTTCAATTTCACCTCAGCCCTCAAACCAGCTTGGCACACCACTTCTTTTAGAACTAGAAAGGAAATGTTGTGACACTTTTTCTTAAATGAAGTTCAATAATATCATTCCATGTCGATATTTCCCACAACATTTTTTCCTCCCTCTCTTCACAATTAGGAATGGCAAGTAAACACACATATTTTTGAACAGTTGTGTTGTGGGGTAGAGCAGGGACATCTATCTTTAGAACTCTGTTATTCCATGCTCCAAAACTTGCAGCACACACTCAGCCCAAACACTGAACTGTTGGTTGATTGACCTGTCAGGTTGCTCTTATTATATACATGAATACTAAAATGCTACTTAAAAATAAAAAAACATTTACACTACGAAGGGAAAGTGGCTCTGCATCACCCCATAGTATTAAATCCTTTTTTACACAAAATATTTTTCCTTTTCATTGGAGAGGTAATTTATTGAATGCACATCATACAAACAGTATTTTTTTGGTGTCACAGCACACACATAAGTGAATATTTAAAATGCAAATGATGTTTTCAGTCAGTTCAATTGCACTCAGAGCTGGCTTCCAGAACAGTTTACATAACAAGGGTGGTTTTACTTCTTCAAACTATGAAGGAATATTTTACAGACCATTCTTCACTCCCAGTGCGTCTGTAGCCCATCACTGCTGTATTTTCACATGCCTGCTTTGGCTGCAGGCTCAAGCCAAATTTCCTCCCTCATCTGTCTCTGTGACTGTGTGTGTTAGTGATTTAAATGGGACAAAGGCAGAATTTGAGTGCTGGCACATGACTATCCATAATTCTGACTGCTGGCATGCTTTCCAGAATGGTTGGGCCTCTGACTAGTACTCTCCCAGGCAATGTCTTTGTAAAAGTTGGGGGCTAGCATAACTCAGTAACACATTTCAATACATATAAATCTAGTAGGCAATATGGAAAAGGACATCCTGTTTTGAAGGGGAAAGAATTTAGTTGTCTACATGCAAGCGATGCCATGCTATGTCATGTCACTTGCACTAACATCTAAAGAACAAGTCCTAATCTTTATTTTCTGGTACAGATGTAGCCTGTATGTTTCTGCCTACCTGTAAATCCTACCTACCCTTAAGGCTGACAAAACTGTATCCTTTTACAACCATCCACGAAGCCATGTGATACTGCTTCAAAGACAAAGGTGACAGAGGTAACGAAACTAGCCTAGAAACATTCCACTGAAGGTAGGTCCACTCTTAAATCAAGCAATCAAATTTAATTCTCCATTGCTCCCAAAAGTTCAGTTTAAATGAAAGCTTGTCCTGTACTAATGGACTACTGACAGGAGGTTTAGCATTTCAGTGCAAGTCTGCAAAAGGTGGGATTCTTTCCAAGCATTCAGTAGGGTTGCTTTGCTGTTTCTGGATATGATACCCACTGAAAAAGCTATTTTAACACCAAAGAGATGACCATGTTGGCCAGTAACTCTTTCCAAGACGAAAGAAAATCAGTGGTCCCTCAGTATTAACAATGAACTTCTAGTTCATGCAACTGTACTTTGCACACCCAGTCACAGTTTAAACTGGAATATACAGGGTAGTCACCATCTTGCTATATGCATAGTCAGCAGCTACCATAATGGATCACTAACCTTGGTTTGATGTTTTAGAGTTATAGCTGTTTTAGCTGAAATTTAAACGAAGAGGTTTCAGCCTAAGACAAATAAGCATATAAAGTCTGTCAAGCTATGAACATCTGAAACCAAAACAATTAGCAAGGACTGTGAAATCATTGCCAGCTCCACTCACACTGAGTGCTAGTAAGGAACATAGTGGAGTCAAATTTCAGATTCTCTCTTCTGAAGCTGCCAGGGACAATTAGTCCAAAGTAGAGGCTAATAAGAATCATTGGATGAAATACAGTACCAGTCTCTTTAAAACATAACATCTGGGACACAGAATAATAAAAAAGTTGTAAAGTAAAACTGCTGCTTCTCATTATGTATACAAAGGAGCCGTTAGTTACAAAGATGTAAATATATAACAATGAACTTTATCACTTTAATATTTTCATTATTTTCCCTTTTGTATTTTAATATTATGCTGATGTAACATTTACTATCTTTGTAATAGGCTTCTAAAATCAATGGACAAAAGCTAGCAATCTATTATTTTTCAGTTTGAAAACATCTCTAATCAGACTTTCTGTATTTAGTCTTGACATAATACTGTCAGAAAAGCCTGGATGGGCACTTCCAGTGAAATTATGTGTGTATCATATGCTACAGGGAGATACTTCAACAGAACATTTGCACTGCTTAGTGGAAAACATCTTTAGAAGTTTTACTGAGAATACTCTGAAACCCTTGGAAAGTATTTTTACTTTATGTGTGAAGAAGACCAATCCCCAAAACACTCTAAACCCAATTCTATAATAGAAAGCTCTTACCAACTTTAAATAGTTCAATCCAATCTCTCTACAGGAAACTATTGAAATGTGTATATATATATATATATATGTACATGTTACACATGTATGTACGAACACACACACAAAAATATATAATGCTGTAACGTGAGTAAAAGATTAACAGAAGACATTTTATTTCATGTTTGATGTACAGGAATCACTCTGCATGAACGCAGCTGTTGTATGTGACATGGCATTGCAAATTAGCACCTTGCTATACAGTATCAAAAGATAGAAAGAAACAGCATTCAAAAGCAACAAATCGGAAATCACTGTAAATTAAGAGATGGAGAGAAGTGACTTGTGTGATGTCTTAAGGAAATGTGGACTGCTTTAGACGTTTCAGATCGTTTTCAAAACATGGGACTGTGAGAGGCTTAACTGAGATGATTCAAAACACATCTTCCTTAAAAAAGAAATCAAAACACGCTGTGAGGATACTGTGTTCCACACAGCTAATGGGACCAAAGGGAAATGCCCTAAGCAGTGCAACTTGAGTCGGGTATACGGACACAGTTGCCCAGCGCCTTCTCCCATCCCACCCGCCCCACAACACACCAAAGCAGGAACGCCCCAAACTAGCACGTTCTGCGCCAACCATCCAAGCCCCTCTCTGCTTCGTGACCTTTCAGCGATCATAAAGATTAGTTTATCTTCTAGTAAATTCAGACCCTCCACCCTCCCAGGGCAACAGCCCCGCTCACGACCCCGAGGCCAGGCCGCGGATGCCACTTGCTCCCCCAGCCCCAGCCCCCGGCCCTCCCGATCCCTGCGAAGGCCGCAGGCCGCGCCCGGCACGACGCGGCGCTCATCTCTCTCCCCAGCCCTCCCAGCGTGGCTCAGTCCGAGGCCTGCGCTCACCCTCTGTCCCGGGCCCCGCCGCCCACAACCCCATTCTGTGCGGCCCTGGAGCCTGCGAGAGCTGAACACTGACAGCACAGCCGCGGCGCTGTCCCCACTACCGAGCGCTGGCCTAAAGACGGACATACCGACGAGCCGCACTGACAGCGGCAGCTCTCCAGCTGCCCCAGCCCAGGGAGGAGGCCGAGCCGAGGCCGAGCCGAGCCCAGCCGAGCCGCGCCGCCCGGACAGGCCACCTCTGTGGGCCTGCACACACCTCCCGCGCCGTGCGGGAAGGCGGAGACTCAGCGGGAACACAGAACGCACACTCCCCAACCCCTATGGCTGTGCCTCACTCCTCCCTGACCCGTCCCTGCTCCCCATCCAGCCGCCGTCGCGCGCGCCAGAATACAGCTCTGCTCAGCCACCCCCTGCTGCCACTGCAAGCGAGGACACCCAGAACCACTTCCTACCCCCGTATGATGGAGCCAGCCCCTAACCCGAGGGAAGGGGACCCCGCCACTCCCTCACGATGATTGCCAGCAGCAATGCTCAACCAGCGCCTTCGCTTTTCTCTAGGCAACCCAGCGCCCGCCCCCACGCGAGGGGCGGTGGTGGTAGAGGCGGGCGGTAATGTTTACAAACAAGGTGAGGGAGTGCGGGAATTAGGAGGGGGAACCGGAGGGCTGGAGCCAGCGGCCAGCGCAGCCGCGGAGCCAATGGGGGAGCGCGGCGCTCGGCGGAAGGGCGGGGCAGGTACGTGCGACGTTTCTCTGCCCAACAGCCGCTGGGGTTCGCGGGCGCTCGCTCGCCCAATGAGCGCGGGGGTGCGAGAGCTCGAGTAGGAGCTGCTCCTCCCGGCGCCCCCTCCTCCCGCCTCGCGCAGCCTATCCCGGCTGGGCCGCGCCGGGCTCGGCCGGGTGCCGAGCGGCTCCGCTCCCGCCTGTTGGGCGGGGAGGGCGGCCGGAGCAAGGGGGAGGGGAGCCGCAAGGACATGGGCTGGCTCTGAGGGCCGGGGAAGGGAAGCCGACGTGCGTGTGCCTCCCTGTATTTTAATAACTGTTTGTTGTCGGGTGGTGCGGGGTTTATTTTTTTCCCTTCAAGGCGGAGGGGAGAACAGCCGCCCCCCGCCCCAGCGCTCCTGCATGGCCCCTCTCCCCCAGAGCGCCCCTGGAAAATAAAGCCTGCCTCGGGCCAGGTGACATACCCCCGCCTCCGCGCTCACACACACACACGCACGGCGAGCGGCACGGGCGCGGGAGCGCCCGCCTAGGAGACCATGGAGGGACCGTCGGGCCCGGCGGAGGAGGGCGAGCTGCCGCTCCTCACCGTCAAGCACGAACTGAGGAACGGTGAGCGGGGCGGGCCGGGACGGCCGCGGGAGGTCATGGCGGGGGAGGAGGGTGCGTCAAGAGGAGCGCTCCCGCTGAGGGAGGGCTGCGGGGGGTGCCCCAGGGGAGGGGGGTGTCCGGCCTCCGGGGCTTGGGGCAGAAGTGCTGAGGTAGGAGGTCGAAGATAGTGGATCGGGACCAGTAGGGAAATCTCCGTGAGGAAAAAAACCCAGAGGATGAACTGAAAGACATGGGCAGGGGTGTCTGAGATGGGGGCAGGGGGTCTCTTGTTTCTGATAAAAGTATTTCAGTTGGATTTGTAAGTATTTGGATCCCCTGTCCCACTTCCCGAGTTGTATTTGACGCTTTTGAAGGAGATGAGTGTTAAACGGTCCTTTCTTTTTTACCCCCCTCCCCTTTTTATTTATTTATTTTTATTTTTAATTTGTGTGTTTGACTTTTATGGCTATGTCAGTATGGAGGGGAGGGCTGTTTGTTACAGTCCTAAATGATGTCGTTTTCTGTGACAGCTTTTCTCTGACCTCCGTGAAATGCCGGAATTGTAGGGAGGGGAATGTGCCAACACGTAACCGCAGAGTTAGCTGGCTTTTCAGCCTATTGATCTTCTTGTAGCCCAGTCGTTACTTGAAGACCCTCTGGAGAGGTAGTTCAACACATGAAATATATATGACGTTTCAAGATAACAGCAGAAATACTCTGTTGTAGGTTGTTGTGTTGAGGAAGATCTTTGTATGTTTTTAATAGGTGCCTTGTGCTTCTTAGAAGTTTCCAGGCAACTTGAATACTGCACTAAATCTAGATTTTACTTTTAATTTAGAAATGCGTGTAAAACATAATCAGGATGTAGGTTCTCTCTATTTGTTAAGAACGGAGGTACTATGAACTCATGCCCTTTATTCCTTTTCTCCATTCTTTTTTCTCCATGATGAAGTAAAAGTAAATGCTGTTCGTGATGCTCTTCATCTTAAGTCTGAGAGAGCCGGCCCCCGGATTAGTGTAGTTGACATTGGTTAATGAGCCGATGGGGAAGTCAAGTGCTGGGTCTCTTCGGTCGCGTTCAGCCTTCTGTCCCCCTGTCACTTGGGGCTCGGCAGAGGTGCCCCAGCGGAATATAGCTATCACTGCAGCTTAAAAATAAATAAAAAAAAAAAAAAAGAAAAAAAAAAAAAGGCGGTCTTCCTGATAGCTACGCAAAAACCAAAGGGACTGTAGTTTCCTTCTTTCAAGAAGCAGCGAAAGACTCGTGAAAAACATACTTTTCTCATTGGGTGTTGCTAAAGTTTAATGTGCAGCATTAAAAAAGGGTAAGGGGAAAGGAAGCAGAACACATTTATTCAGTATGTTTACCTAGGTATGTCTGTATTTCTTTTTATAAAAGTTAGGACAGCATATATCCCTGGGGGATTGTTATTTAAAGATAGTTTGAGGAATACACACAATCACACACAAACTAGACAAAAAGCTGTCTAATGTAATAAGCATTTTTCATTTTGACCCGGGTCTTAAAGCTTCAGAGAGTATTGACACATTTCAGAATTCTCAGTCTTGCTCGTGTCTTTTCCAGCTTCTAAAATTCAGTCAAATAGGATTAATTTGCTTGTCCCCTTCTGTTTCTCTTCTCCTTATTAAAAATTTTAAAAAACTCTGCTTTCTGAAAAATGCTTTCTAGCAATGGCTTGTCTATTTCTGGAGCATTAGGGTGGAGGAGGGAGCTGCTCTGTTATGTACTCCTGGGAGACTCCTACTCCCAAATATGTCAGTAGTGTCATTGCTATGCAAGACATATCAAGATACTGTTTCAGAACTTGTCTCTACACAATACACAGAGATACAATAGTTTAGGGAGAAAAATTGCAGTCAGCTTCTGCTGATACAGAAATATATAAATAATCTGTAGGCTACTTTAGATGTTTTTCTTAGGTTTTTTGTTTGTACTGGGTCTGGCTGTGTGGATGCTTACCTGCTAGCTGGGGTCAACCCACCACAGTGTTACTGTACAGCACTTTTGCTTTATTTTGGAAAGAAGGATGAGGGAACATGCAAGAGCCAAATGATTTTAGTTTTTCTTAAATGCTGAGGTTGTATACGATGAATATCCTTTCAATGTGTGATTTGTCTAGATTCTAGTGTTCCCCTCCTCTCTGTATTCTTTGATGGTGCTAGCTCTGTGACTAATTGCCTGATTTAGAATTACATATTGAAAGTAGCTGTCAGTTGACAGATGAAAAAGAGGTCAGTCTCCACAGTGCTTTGAAAGAATGTACTATTGTGGTAGAAAATAGCAGCTTCTTTGAGAAGAGAGTGTCTCATTGTCATAGTGTGAAAGTTGTTGCTTGCACCTCTTGATAACAAGCTCAAGGTACAAAAAATTATGTATTCAAATCATTTAATGCAGGTGAGCCTACAGTTATACTTCACATTTGCAATTACTTGGGTCTTGGAATTGCCCTAAAAATACTGAGTAAGATAGACACAGGCATTGATTGCCGTCATGAACATACTGTAAAACTTGAATTTAAGATGAAATGAGTGTTTTCAAGAATGAAACAGATGATTGTTGTTACCTTCAAACAAGTATTGCGGCATATGAAAATGCATGGTTAGAGCATATGCAGTGCTATTTCTACACAGCTCAGAGCTGATTGTTAACCCTGTCATACCATGGTTTGACTTCTTTTAAACTTTGACTTTGAAATTACAATGCTGGCTTTGATATGTAGGGTAAATCTTTATTTTGCCTCTATATCTCATATTCTTTGGGCCCTGAAAAGTCCTGTGTTGCGTGACCAGAAAGCAATTAATGAAAAAACATAATTTCATAGGCATGCAGATTGGACCTGTGATAGGGAAGGAGCTGTGGTGCATAACACTTGAATGTCTCTGTGAGATGCCATGTGATTTGCTGTATTATAGATACTGGGCACTGCTCTGAGTGTGTGTATATGTATATATTTTTTTTCATGATGCAAAGAATAGGAATGTCCCGCTGCTGGTGGGGAAGCTGAAATGTATGCATGTGCTTCAATGATTGTTCCTTCAGTTGATTATTTTTCATATTAGACACAGCAGTGATTTCTAGGGCACATTTCAGTTAAGAATGATTTTCTCCTAATATATGTATATATAGCAACTTCCCCCTGTTCCCCCTTCTCCTGTCACACAAACCATTTCTTCCTCAGCAGAAACCTTGTAATTCAGCCACTTTAGAAGAGTCATCATCTTTTCTCACTTCGGGAGGGAAATGAGTTTTTGGGGAAAGTGGAATCATCTTCTGTTTTCAGGAAGTAGAAGAAAAAAATATCCCAAAGATCAAATAGTAGGAAGTGGCGACTGTCTCTGCTTCTCACTGAAGCTCTCCAGTGAAAATACTAAGAAAAAAAAATTTCTGCAGCATCTATTTCTGGAACCTTGTAAAGGAAAAAGTTTTAATTTTTGAAGGCTAACCTTAGAGTTTGTATAACATCTTTTTGTTACGAACTAATAATACAAAACTTCTTAGTTTCGTATTATTTACAGTGAAAAAAGTATGTCATTGCCTCTTCACATTTTCTATTTACTGGTAATGACATGGAATGGAACAATGGTAAATATAAAGCCTATTAGAGTTTTTGTGCGATAGGGACGGATATGGGCAGAGAAGGAAAGAACT
Organism: Loriculus beryllinus; assembly: GCA_039877255.1. Lineage (NCBI taxonomy): Eukaryota > Metazoa > Chordata > Aves > Psittaciformes > Psittacidae > Loriculus > Loriculus beryllinus. Next base: position 293 of record JBCJKH010024253.1, on the reverse strand, counting down.
GTGATGCAGGCAGGTAAGACCGTTAAGAATGAGATTTTGTCCCACCTTCTCTTGACTTCTGTCCTAGTTCTTGGTTTTGGGGAAAAAGAAATAAAATGAAGATCAAAGGATCCTTAACCTTCAGAGTATGTGACTTGTCTCAGGTATGTGCGCTACCTGCTTTGCTCAGTGAGAGGTAGAGAGAAGCAGAGCTGGAATCTTGAAGGGAATTTTTGAGACATTCCATGAATGAATGGGTGATAGGCTGTATGTATATATATATGTATATATATATATATGTGTATATATATATA
>JBCJKH010024250.1:0-13596 GCA_039877255.1 Loriculus beryllinus | reverse complement strand
TTCATTTTCTCATCGACCACCACCCCCAAGTCCTTCTCTGCAGGGCTGCTCTGAATCTCTTCTTTGCCCAACCTGTAGCTGTGAATCATAGAATGGTTTGGGTTGGAAGGGACATTAAGATCATGCCATGGGCAGGGACATCTCACACTGGACCAGGTTGCTCTAAGCCCCATCCAGCCTGGCCTTGAACATTGCCAGGATGGAGCATTCACCACTTCTTTGGGCGACCTGTTCCAGTGCGACCCATTAGCTCTCTTAGGTTAGGTGCAAAAGGGGCAAGAGATTATACTTAATACTTGGTAAAAGCAGGGCTACCTTCTCCTGGGAGGAGGGGAGTGAGCAGGAAATGTACCACATCACCCATCTTTAAGAAAGGGAAGTAAGTCCTGGCCTATTATATTGACAAATGCAGATACATTTCTGCAGCCACATTTTGCTTTCCCTCTTTCAATTTCCCTTTTAGCAATTACGGTGCCAAACACAAATTCCAATGTGCTACCCATGAAGTTAAAAAAAGTGCAGACAGGTTAATCTGTGTAATTTTCAGCTTTGAATTCAAAGCCGTAACCCAAGTCTGAGCCAAATTCTGACAGAGCTTCTGATGTATGTTTCTAATAAAATCACTAACTGATCAGTTAAAAGCCTGTAATAAGGTGGGAGTCCCTGTAGGGTTTTTCTTTTCCCCTTGTGGCTGCTTTTTGAAAGCCTGCATCAGACACTGTGATTGAAAAATCAGTTCCCCATAAATAAAATAAAAGACTGCATTAAGTCAAGTAGCTCCCCTGATGCTACTTACCTCATTAACACTCTTCCCTGGTCTCCAGTGGATATTCAAGTTCTCCTTGGGGAAAATAAACACCTCTCTAATCTGTTTTTCACATCTGCATTTTTTTATTTATTTACTGATTTCTGATGAGCCAAAATCTGCGCTATCAGATTTCAAGAGGTTTTGTGTTGTATTTAATTTCCTTCTAAGGTACTTTTCTCTATTGGATCCTCTGCAACATGGTAAGGGTTTTGTTTTGAGATGAGTAGGTTCCTTAGCTGAACTGATTCCTTTTGGAATAAAATGTATCACAAGTCTGTCAAGAAGTGAGTAGCAAATCATGGGTTGCATTAGTCAAGCCCTATATGCTCTCTCTGCAAGAGCTGACACTCATTTTCCCCCATTTTCTACTGACCTTTTAAGGAAGACCTTTCTATTTCACTTGTGTTGGCAGCCTGTGCTAGGCAGAGGCCACAGATGGGTTAAAGACTCGTTCTGTTAAAAGCTCTACAAACAGATAAAATAGGACAGCAGCTTTACTCAGGAGCTCACAGTCAAAAATCCCCAACAGGAATATAATAGATGTATCCAACAGAGATGCTGAGCTATTTCAGCACAGCCTGGGTGTGTGGTCAATTCATAAGCCAACCTCTAGCAATAACCATAGCTCCTCTCCTGCCTTGCGGGCTTCAGATGACCATTTTCTGCGTGCATTATGGCAGAGGTGATTTTAAAGGATTTGAAGGAGTCCTTTACATAGAGGGCTTAACAGTCATGTGCAAGTCAAACTCCAGTTTGGGTCAAAGATGATGAGATCAAGTGGAGAACCGGATGGCACTCTGCTTCATCCAACACTTAAGAAATGTATTAGAAACAGAATTCGGGTTGAGTGGCTGTAGATTTTCTTCCATGGTAAGAATACAACAACTGTGCTAAAGCCTGTAATTCCCATTGTTCTTCCATATGTTTTATAGCATCCATTATTCTGGCATTGTAGACGGATGATTTTCACAACTAAGATGTTAAAAGTGTGTTTGAATTGTATCACAAAATTTATTTGCAATTTCTTACATTGGTTTCAATGTGATGAATGAATGTTTATGGAACAAGACCCTTCTTTGGTAGTGGACCTGTGGAACTTACAATATATGTGGCTAGCTTTCTATACTTGCGAATGCAAATTTCCATGCTAAGCTGTTTACAAGGGTGCAAGTGGTTTAGTTACACAGTTGTTTGCTTGTCTTCTGACACTGAGGACCACCCCAAAAGCGGTAAGTGTTCCATCCCCAGCACTGCTCAAGGCCAGGTTGGACAGAGCCTTGGGTGACATGGTATAGTGTGAGGCATCCCTGTCCATGGCAAGGGGTTGGAACTGGATGATATTAAGGTCCTTTCCAACCGTAACAATGCTATGATTTTATGATTCTATGTGCTACAGGAGCACAGAGGATATAACACAGTCAAGGTGTTTATAACTCAATTGGTCACCCAGAGTGGGCTTCAGCTGCCTAAAGCTGGATGTTTAATGCTCTATGAGTTGCCCTCAAGACCTACAGAAGAAGAAGGCCCTTTGAGGAATAGAGAAGTCTGAAAGGATGCCCAGAACATAAAAAAGTGTCATTATGCAGTTATGGGCAACTAGAATACACCCTGAACAACTCAATTGGAATCAGCTCAATGAGAATCTAGTAAATACAGGCAATAGCGTCCAAAGAGTCCGGTCAGTTGATGAAATACAGTAATTGTTAGAGGAGCCTGAATAACTTTCTGGTCTCTGTTAGCTTCATTGACTAGAGTTTCTCAAACACCTTTCCCAGGATGGCAGACATGATACAGAGGATATGAGAGACCCACATGCTTCTGGAGAGCAGATGGGGACAAGTGGGATTTTTGTGACTTAAAAGTAGGACCAAACACCATTAATTGGTGTAATTGGGGAAATAAATCTGTGCTTCCTTGGTTTACTTACATAAACCCTCACTGCAACTTCAATTAGCACTTCAACACACTTGAAAACTCTTTTACGTGATGTGGCCCAATTTTTTTTCAGTATAGAAGCAACAATGCCTTTTTCAGATAGTTCCTTTCATCCAGAACTTCAAAGCACTTAATGAAAACATATTTGTGTTTACTTGCATTATACAGAGGATCATGGCACAGAAATGCCCATTTACTGATACTTGCCTTGATAAAGCCACAAAATTCAGCCTCTTGTTTTAGGCTTGGTAGCCCAAATATATCGTATTTGTTTCCAGGTTAACGTCAGGCTAAGGCTGCCTGTACCCACTTCTGGAAGAAAAAGGCAAAGATATGGCAAAATGATGGAAATACCAAAAAAGGGATCTAAATACTTAAATGAAAGATAGATGAAATTTATAAATTTATTCATAGCAGTGAATATCAGAGTATTAAACAGAAAGAATCCTGATATCTATCATTTTGACTCATTTACATCCATTTCATAGCAAGTTTTTTTCCCTTAAGAAAACTTATTTGAGCTAGTTCATGATTAATTCATATATACTGGTTGCAGATAAACAGATGTCTGGGGGAAGATCTCATATTGCACTTAATTAATATATATCTCTTCTCAAGTCTTTTAGTCAGTTTGGTTGGTTTCAGCTCACAGGGTGAAGACATATAGATGTAGCTGTGCAGAGGCAACCACCTGCATTGTCCTGGACAAAGATACAAAACAGAATGCAGATTCTGTTGGGATTCTGTTTCTTAAGTGTAGGTGTCTAACCACATTTAACATTCCTTAGGGTACCCAATGCATCCATAAAGGAAACACATATGACACAGGATCTGTAGGAGATGCCAAACAGTGCATTGGTGTGACAAACTCTTTAGCTTAGGAATTAAAGTTACATGCAATGACTGGTAACATCTCACTTGACACAGCAGTCTGGCCATGCCTCTCATCCACTGTAAGGTATATATGCATGTATGAGCACAGGCATACACACAGAGGGCGAGGATGTCACCTTGGAGGTGTCTTCCACTGTCAGACATTACCAATATTTCACCTTAACATGAATGGTCTGGGTATAAAACTATTACAAAAGTAATTTAGCCCTTTTTCTTCCTCTGTTCTCAAATACTCTCTCCATTGGGAAATTCAGTGTCATCACCCCCATTCTGTAGCTAAAAAAAATGGAGATGAAAAAGAGCAAGATCATTTCCCATAGTAATTTCCAGCCTTGCCACTGCCAGGCTGTGCCAAGTACATTGCTTCCCAGCCGTCAGCTCAATGGATCTTAATGTCCCCACTATTAAGACACATCTGTGGGTTGCAGTGTTGCTGGTTTGATTTGGTTTTACAGTGGGAATTGCTGAAAAGAGGTTGTTATGTACGAAAATCCTTCTTTTCATTTCAACTTATGCAAAACTTCAGTCTATTTGAATTCAAAGAATGCAAAGCCCTTCTTATGGCTTGGGCTGCTGTAGCTGAAATGTCATATTCACCATTGGGAACAACAACACTTCTTACATGAGTGTAAATACCGAGTTATACTTCTGACTTGGAAATTAGCCCTCAACACTCCACTAGAATAATTTTAAGAGACACAGGTCTCCAAAAAGCCTCTGTGCAAAATATTGCTCTGCTAAAGAAATTTCACTCTTAAACTTGCTCATTCACGTCGCAAAGCCAACAGGAAGATGAAATCTGGTTATTTCCCCTTTGAATCACACGCCCTCTGATATTTTTCTGCAATAATATAATTCACAATAAAATAAGGGATGGAATATAAATTTTCATTGGCCATATTAAATTGAACAATGTGCATACTTGTTTGGTTTTAGATTTCATTACAAAGGAAATTGAATTGCAGAAGCAGCCGTTTGGAGCTCTATAGATTTTTCTGCCCCATAAGCTGCAAAGAATATGTTCGAATGTGTTCATCCTTTCTTTTTATGTTTATATACTTACATTAATATATACATGCATATGTGAAAGCACACATGCACACAGAAAAGTGTGCTACAATCATGAGGGGGAAAGACTCATGCTAATCGTTGGGAGGATGCACATGTTTAGATTTTGTGTAGCTTTTTCTCATGTTTTTGATTTTTAGTGTTTTTCACCATATTCTAGTCAGATCCTTGGGAGTGATGAGGGAAGGAAAAGGAAGGAAGGAAGGAAATAAATGTAAATATACACTCAGAGTCTTAATTAAGATTTATTTAATCCAGCTTCAAAACAGTATTTAGCATCTTGATGGGAGCAGATTGCCTTCACATTTGATGTAATTTCCCATTTTTAAATGAGGAAAGTGGCACTGTATTAGACCTGAATTATTGCTTGGATGCTGAGACATCTGAAATTTCATAGCATGTGCTTCCTTCAGTGGTGGCTTTGCCACAAAAGCACAGCAAACAGACCAGCAAAACTTGCCCTTTGCTGCAGAGCTCCCTATGCTAACCTCAGAGGACGAACCTCAGAGAAGGGAGAAATGGATTATCAAAGGCAGCTTTCACTTACTGCATGGATCACTTTATAACACGACCTTGAAGGCCATGGGACATACTGCTTTTGTCCATATCTTTAAAAAAGCCAACCCATGTAAATAAGAGTAAGACAGCATTTTCTAAACCATGTAGGAGCCCATCTTCTGCTGAAGTGGATGGCATTTCCAAAAGTATCCATACTAACCTGTTAATGCTTAAATAATTGTGCCTTTATGGTTATCAATACCAAGGGAAAGAAGTAATCTATGACCCAAAACGCCTACAATACTATAGCTATAACTAGTAAACTCCAAGAAACCACAGACATTGCCAGTGGCATGGGTCAGACTTTCTAAAAGCACGTGTTTTTCCTTCAACGTGCATGTTTTCGTTCCTATCAGGTACTCTGGGGACAGGTGAGAAAGAGACTTCAGCACATATAGGTATAAGCTCCTGTGTGACATTTGTTCTCAGGAGTGGAGAGTAGCCATGGCCAATTGTATTTCCTAGCCTGGATTTATTAGCATAGTCTTCGTAGGACTAAATGAGGGATCTGTAGACACCTATCATCTTTCCTCCTTCCCTCCTGTCCCTAGTAAACCAACCAGGGATTTTTGGACTAAATGGCTGTTAACCTTAATTTTTAAATCCCAAGCCACTGGAAGAAGCTACAAAACAAAGGAGAATTTTGGTGGTGAAACAGGTGTAATATGTGGCCACATCATCATTATCACGCCCAAAAGAGAAGCTACAAACAGGTACTTCCATGAGTATACACTGGCTCACTAGTAGAAGTACTGGGGAGCACTCAATCCTTTAACCCAACCAGCAGCAGTTTGATACAAGCTCCAAGGGAGGTCAAGACCTGAGCCATAACCAGGCCAAGAACTCCTTTAATCCCAATCTCTTCTCTGAAAACCCACAAAGAACAGAATGGGCATCAATTCACACAAGCTTGGAGCACCAAACATGTTACATGAATAGTGGGTGACTCTTCTGCAACCCATTTCTCAAGAAACAAAGGAAGTTGTGGGTACAAGGAGTCTCATGCATGTCTTTCCCATCATACGTAATGCAATTACAAGCCAATCACTTTATCCTTATCCCACAGATATGACAGCTAGGTGAGCCTTCTTTGAGCTGTCCCTGCTAGGCAGCAAGGCTGCATGATGGTGATCTCCCCTTGAGCCAGGACACCTCACAGGGTTGCTTCTTCAGGAAGAGGCACCTTTTACCAATGGCATATCTCTGGTAAGTGACTAATATGATGCCGAACCTTGCACCATATGTATGGTGACTTTGATCTGTGCCTGGTAACTTTGATTTGTCACTTGGTAACTTTGATTCATGCCTTAATAGTTTTGAATCTTTGTTTGAATGCCACACAGTAAGAGAGTGAAGCTTGCCATCAAACTTTGTTAGGCTGCATTTTTTACAACCTCATGTTAAAACCACTTTTGCTAATACCTCTGACAGTGGTTTTTCAAGCAATCTAAAACACCTATTTTGACACCATTAAGCAGTTCTGCAAAATCTGCACCAAGAAACTACACAGACTCACTGTACAGGTCAAGCAGGCAATCTCTGCAAACATGGAGGAGGGAAAATCCTGTTTTGAGGGTCCATAATCTCAAGACAATCTCAGTTAATAACTTCTGAAGCTTTTCAGTTGAAAGAATTCCTTTACCAGATTGAGTGCTTTTTCCAAGGAAAGAATTTGCTTCTGGCTCTTCCATCCACCCTATTTATCTATGCTTGCCTCTTAAACCAGGTGGCCTTGATATAAATGTATATTAACAGGAAGGTCTAATACATTTTTGACAAGGCTCAGCAGAAATAATACCACCAGTATCAGGGAATAAAATGAGAAACATAAAGATGTTGTTTAAAAATGTCAAAGAGCTCTAGGTTAGAAATATGGATATAAGGCCTGATCCAAAGCCTCTTGAATTTAATAAGAAGCATCATGATGAATTCAGTGATTCTAGAAGGCCCAAGAAGAGCAAAGCACCACCATGTATTAAGCTACAGTTCAGCCCTCTGCACATTTCTAACACATAAACCAATTTCCATGAAGGCCACTCAGAAAACTGTTTATGGGTTAATGCCAGTGAACACAATGCCCTGAGAGCAGGACAAGTCACTCAGGGCTTCTCTTTGTGTTTGACCTTTGGGACAAGAAAACATCTGGAAGCCTTTGGGGCTCCACAGACAAGAGCTTTGGGATGGAAATGGCTTTGTGAGACTATAAGAGGCAGCCAGAAGAAGTCTGCAGGCTTATACTTGGCAAGCTCTGTCCTGCAGGCACACGGGAGCTCCCCAGGCTGTACCAAGCTGTTGTGCAGAATGTCACAAGGTCCTTTTGTGTTGACTCAATGTGTCCCCAGTTCAAGTTGGGTCACATGTGCTGAAATGCGAATGAACTCCGCTACCAAACCCTGTGCATAGCACAGAAAGCTCTTGCTCTGAAGGAAGCTCTCCATAAAATAGGTCTGCAATTAGAAAGTGAAATATTGAAACTGTTTTCATTTGTAGGGAGCAGCACGGTAATCCTATAGCTGGTAACTTATTCACAGAGTATGCATCTTCTGTAACAACAGCTATGATAACATATAAAATATTCAGAAATTGCTTTAGCTTTTCTAAACGACAGACTTTAATATATTGTCCCAATTCCTTTTATAGAATATGGAGGTTTACTGGAATAATTTAATCAGCAGGAATAGGAAGTAGCTTTATGATCATATAACAGGTATTTCAAAAAGCCCAGTGCCAGTTCCCACTCCGTTTCCCTTTTTCTCCACCTCCTCCTCCAAGCAGAAAAACCCCAAACCACCACCAACAAAAAGGTTTACACTTCTCAAACTAGTATTACTTTCAGTGAATTCGGCCTTTAGTTGCTGTTTTTTCTGTCACAGTGTGCTTTCAGCTGCCTGAGTTTGCTCAACCATCAATGGGAAATTGCCCAGTTGTCCCTTAGGCACTTGTGTGCTTACACCCTGCCGTAGCCTGTGGCAACACTCCACAGAACTGCTCTCTTTCCATATCGCCTGCAAACACACCTCTGTGCATGAGGTTTACCAAAGATGCCCATACAATTAAGGGGTAGGTGATGAATTTTAACTCCATTTCTTTTGCCATTGCCTTCCTACTGATTTTATCAGCCTTTTAGTGCCTCCAGGACTTCTGGGGACACAGACTGTCCTATTTCTGCCTAAAGAAAACGTTCCCTGTGTTCAGCTCCTAGGCTGGCAGGCTTTTCTCTGTTCAGTAGTTTCCTCTTCTAACCACACCACCTTTATGGATCCCCATCCTCCATTTCTATTTTGCTGTTGCAGTGACTGACTTCTTTTTCATTGGAGCTGACCAGAGTTAAAAAAAACCGAAGGAAAACATTGATCTGTTTGTCTCCCGCTTACTTTTCACATTCTGAAAAATGGTTTTGACAACAATGACAATGGTTTTGCACTGCCTGAAATGTCCCAGGAGTAGCAAACCTACTTAAGCCTTTATCCTCTAAGGATTCACCAGTCACAAACATCTGTTTTCTGTGGCTGATGAGAGCTAAAGAAGGTGGAGGAGGAGAGCCACAGGAGAGCTGCCAGTACCCATGGGAAGATAGGAAGTGAATATCCTCTTTGTGTTGCTCTGCATAAAGCCTTGCAAAACTCAGAATGCTTTATCCTTTCTGAGTACACTGAAGTCTATATTCCTTAATGTGCTCCTGCTCTGACAGTCGAGGCTTACCTGAAGGTTGGCTCACACCCACAATATGCAGTAAATCCTTCCTTATGCAAATCATTTGCAATAGTCTGTACCAAAGCCCTTTATTTCAGTATAAATACGATGTCTGCTGTGCTCCTTTGTGCTGTGCACAGAGAGACCCTCTGGGAATCAGACTATGAATTCGCTCTTCCTTTCTATCAAGTGGAGTTCAGAGAGGCTGAAAGACAGGAGCGATAAATTTGGGGCTTCTGTCAAATGACTTAATGTACTCGTGATCTGTCTGCTTTCTCTTCAAACCTGACACTGCAAAACACAGCTGAAGCTGGGAAGCAGGCAGGGAGAAAGTGGATTCCATGACCAGAAAGCATCAGAATCTATAAAGCAAGAATGGAAAGTTTCGAGGCACAGAATTGCCAAGCATGTGTTAGAAGCTGTTTTTTAAGGCTGCATGATTTTTGATTAATAAGAGCCTAATCCACTTATAAACATAATAGTTCATCTTGTTTAGAATCCAATATCTCCTTATCCTAGGAAGATGTTACTTTTTGTACATTTGCAGATAAGCAACTTTAACAGTTGCTTCAAGAACTTAAAGTATTAATGACAGAAATGCTAATGACAGAAATATTTGGTTTATTATCCATAAGGAAGGATATACTCATGTAACACAGATTTATACCTCATTACTATATGTTTATGTACTTAAGAAACCTTGTACTCTTTCTCCTATCTCTGGGTTTGTGTTATACCTTAGTTACTGGACTGTTCTTATCTCAACCAATGGGAGTTACATTCTTTAGATTCTTCCTCTCGTCCCTTCAAGAGCAGAGGAATTAAGCTCCATGGTTCTAAGTCACTGGCTGGGTTTAAACCATAACAAGAAGATCTAAAGCATACATACTAGTCAGCTCTTTAATGAATTCCAAGTCCTTGGTGTTAAGTGATTGAGTATTTTAAACAATGTTTAAATGGCACCTCTCTTCTCTTGCTTTAATTGTTTACAAAATGTCTGCATTTTACCTGCATTTTTGCTCTAATTTATAGTATAACATTTTTAAACAGCTGTTAGTTCTTCTGTCAATACCTCTTGCTTTATAATCACCCATAATGAGCCAATGAGATTCCCACTGCATTCCCTCAAGCTATAATACAGAAGGAGGCAGAGTTTTTCTGACTCATTTTCATTTAACTAACGTTTCAAGCAAGAAACTTGACTAGGTTTTTCGATGGCACTTATGCTAAGGAAAAGGGAAAACTTGTTCCGTGCAGATGAAAGCCTTGCTCATCCCTCACCTACCAATGAAATGAAATAATACCTGCAGATGAGCTGAGGTTTTGTCCTTCATACCCAGAGACAAAGTATTCATAGAATCATAGAATCTTACAATAGTTATGGTTGGAAAGGACCTTAAGATCATCCAGTTCCAACCCTCACACTAGACCATATCACTCAAGGCTCTATCCAACCTGGCCTTGAACACTGGCAGGGATGGTGCATTCACAGCTTCCTTGGGCAGCCTGTGCCAGTGCCTCACTACAGTTATTAAAAGGTTCTGTAACATGAATGAAGGAAAAGAAACTTCTTATGTCTGACAGGAGATGTTTAACCTTATCATGATTTATTCAAATGTTTCAATGACATATTTAGTGCAGTGGAAAATTCAAAGGTCTTGCGCTTCCACTCAGAACTATGGTATTTTGCAAGTAGCTCCATGGAAATTAATACTAATGTCAAAATGCACATCTATTTTCAATGTCAAAGTTGTAAAATTAGACTTTGACAGAGTCAGTAGTGGCATCCTATATTAATGGAAGAGTTTGACACATCTGCTCACATTTAGTAACCCTGAGTTCTCAGGGTTGAAGAGCATAGTTCTGTTCAACATCAAAAAAGGTACAGAAATGAGACCCTGAGTGAGTGACATAAAAATCTTAAAAGTCAAGAAGAAAGAATACTTGGGAGAATTGAAAGGTAAATTTATATATGCTATTATGTTCAGAGTTTATGACAGCAGCCAAATAAATGGGACTTAACAACCAGCCTCTGTATAAAGCAGACCATAACTTGTTAGATTCATTCACAACCATCTTCCATCCCACAGACACATCATGGAGGACTTCATGCAAACTCATAGATTCACTCGCATAAATCCTATTTTGGAGTCAGTATCACAAAATGAGATTGAAGGTAATGCATAAAATAGGTTAGAATTACTACTCTTGAGATAAGTCTGGGGGCTCCTTAAATAGCTTGGAAAAAAGCCCAAACTACTCATGAATATCTTACAGGTTTTGTACTGGAATAAGCTCAACACTCACAGATGTCATATTGAAAATGTGATTTTATTACCTGATTGAACTTGCATTTTTTCAAGGAGCAGGGTCTAGAAGACAGGATGTAGGCTGCGTGAAATCTTGCCAACCCTAGACTAAATTATTCCCAGTAGTTTTCATTCCCTCTGACTAAAGGTCAGAAGCATCAACGTGTCTCTTCATTGTTAAGTTACTTCAGTCTTGTTCCTAGTGTCTCTTGGCTGCCCACTGCCTACTAAAAAAGCTAAGCAGAGTTCTACTGAATTACACTGAGAGAGGGGAAAAGGCGGAAAAAATAATTCTATATTCTAAACCACAAATCTCATAGTTAAAATTCTGAACTTAACAAGTCTAGATTTATCTCAATATTTTAAAAGGCCATACAAAAGATTGTCTAATGTCTAAAGTCATTGCCATGAACTATATATGTGACCAGCAGGTCGAAGCGTGACCAGCAGGTCAAATGAGGTGATCCTGACCCTCTGCTCTGCTCTCCTGAGACCTCACTTGGAGTACTGTGTGCAATTCTGGTGTCCTCAACATAAAAAGGACATGGAACTGTTGGAACAAGTCCAGAGGAGGGCCAGGAGGATGATCAGGGGACTGGAGCATCTCCCATATGAAGACAGGCTGAGAAAGTTGGGGCTGTTGAGCCTGGAAAAGAGAAGGCTGCGTGGAGACCTCATAGCAGCCTTCCAGTATCTGAAGGGGACCTATAGGGGTGCTGGGGAGGGACTCTTCATTAGGAACTGTAGTGACAGGACAAGGGGTAACGGGTTAAAACTTAAACAGAGGAAGTTTAGATTGGATCTAAGAAAAAAATTCTTTACTGTGTTGGTGGTGAGGCACTGGAATGGGTTGCCCAAGGAAGCTGTCAATGCTCCATCCCTGGCAGGGTTCAAGGCCAGGTTGGACGAAGCCTTGGGTGACATGGTTTAACGTGAGGTGTCCCTGCTTATGTCAGGGGGGGTGGAACTAGATGATCTTAAGGCCCTTTCCAACCCTAACTATTCTATGATACTAGTTTTGCTTGGCATGTAGAGTGTATTTTTATGATACAACATGTTAGAGATACAGATTTTGTTTACCCTACCTGATTTATTTTTAATATAATCTCACATAATAGAGGGATTTGCTCCAATTCTACCACAAAGGAGTAAGATGGTTTAACTTCCAATCTTAAATAGTTTTGTAATCTGGAATAATTTGACCTTTGTATATAGCTTGCCTGTATGAGTGAGTCATGTATTAACTGCTACTTCTCCGGCCTTAGTGCCTAATCCTGCATAATTGTACTCAAATAAACTGGCTCTGCAGCTCAAATAAGTGGACTCAGGCACACTGCTGGTTTTGGCTGAGATAGAGTTAATATTCTTCCTGGTAGGTGGGATGGGTATAATGGCATGATGTTTTGAATCTGTGCTGGAAACAATGTTGATAGCACAGGGATGCTTTCATTGCTGCTGAGCAGTGCTCACAGAGTCAAGGCCTTTTCAGTTTAGCACCTCACCCCACCAGTGAGTAGGCTGAGGGTGCACAAGCAGTTGGGAGAGGACACGGCTGGGACAGCTGATCCCAACTGACCAAAGGGATGTTCCATACCATATGGTGTCACGCTCAGCAACAAAATCTGGGGGAACAAAAAGGTAGTGGAGATGTTGAGAGGGCAATTCGACTGACTTGCTCAGGGAATTTTTTACTCTTAGGTGGAGCTTGAGTGACTCTGGTCATACATTCTTTTCTTATTAATTGGTATAAAATCCTCTCACTTCTCCTTTAAAGATATAGCAAACAAAAAAGTATAAAGAATATGCTTGATGAGGGGTGGTCATGCCTTGGAGGCAGGAACTTTGGGATGGAAGTGTGCATTAGTATTATAATGAGATTATAATAAGCAAGGTTCACCTAAGGAAAGTTTTTGCCACAGCTGTTGGCTCAACAGTGGATATCTCTTATATTTTCCATTTGTCACTGCTATGTGGCTTTCAGCTGTATGGTACCACCAAGTTCCCCAGTCCTACAGGGAGTACAGCAGACCATGGCTGAGGTGTCTCCACTCCACCCTCCACTGCTCCTCTGGGATAGCAGGTTGTGTTGCCCAGGGAACCATAGTGGAGTGAATTTCTTGCTCCCAACTATCCGGAAAGTGGCAACTGCATTTTACCCTAAAAGGGTTTCTATAATACCACAGCTGTTGTTAGACCCTAGTTTTCTCTAATTTGCCCCCACAACACTGATTTTCCCACACTAGGCAAGGTACAAGGCCAGGCAACGTGTATGTGCAACACAGTTCAGCCAGGAACCTGCAGCAGAGCCTAAGCTGAATTGCATCTCCCGGC